>VZTT01067219.1:32490-49543 GCA_013400855.1 Buphagus erythrorhynchus
GGGCAGGGTCAGTCCTGATGCTCCAAAAGGATGTGCTGAAGTTGGTAGGAGATGCAGGAGAGCGTCTGAGCAAAAAAAAGGTTTCGGGATCCCACAGCCAGGGAAGGCAGCTCCCAGCGTCAGCGTGGCAGAGCGGAGTTTCTAGCGACCGTCCTGCTCCGAGCCAGACGAGCGAGAGCGCGAGCGGCAGAGCACAAGCCCCTTATCCCAACTCCTCTTTTCCGGTGTTGCCCCTCTCCTCCCCACTTCGAGAGAAAACTGTTAACTGAGCTTATGGGTGTAGACCCAAATACTTAGCATAACAATGGGAAAAATTCCACAGAAAGAAAAAGGGAAAATTCAACCCCCAACATTCTCCACCCCTGAATTTTTTCCATACTGATATGCTACATCAAGTTAAAACCGTTAAATTGTATACATACATGCAGTTACAGATACAGACACAGTACCATAGGCAGCTCACCCTAAAACAAGGTCTCCTTGGGGTATGCATCGGGTCTCTCCATCCTTTTGCATCACCCACCAGGTGCAACCTGGTCCCTGAGCCAATACAAAAGGGTTTAAAATACAGCCATAAATCATTGTTAAATTATCTCTTCCCTTATCTGTCATTAAACAGATAACCCTCGAGTCCAAGGTTAACTGTGTGAACGTTGTAACTACTAAAAGGGAGTTAGGCTACTACTCTAGGAAATTATGCAGCTTGAAATCAAGTTCTTCAGACATGGTTTGAGCACTCAACATTAAGAAAATTTCACAAGGCCCGTAGGTTGAAAGGAATAGGTTGTCTTTCAACATATAAAGTATGTCTTGCCTGCAACAGAGAATATTAAAGAAAATTTATTTTATGAAAAGAAAAGCTTCAAGAAATCAAAGAAAAATCAACCTGATACTTGAGATTCCAGAGGAAGCCAATAGAACAGTGATAATTACATCTGCTGTCCATTAGGCATCACTCAACTCTTATCCTCTGTTCTGGATCCACTGGAGCTGGCCAGAAATGCTACAAAACCAGCAATGACAACTGTCTCTGTTTGTTTGGAATGACCAACCTAAGGAAAAATATTTGTGTTCTGCAGACAACCACAATCCTTGAACCTCAGTCTTTATTGCTTAGGATTATTTACTACTGGTAAATAATATCAGAGTAGTGATATCAGAGGTAGTGATATCAGAGGACATGCCAGTCTTAAAGGTAAAGTGTGTGAGGCTGTGTGAAGTGATGATGCTTTATTTTGGGATTACACAGTTTTGGGAAGTGGGGAAATGGAAATGTTTGCACTTTGGCTGAGGTGAGCATCCCATAGAGAGCAGCACAGTCTCATCTCTGACTGGAAGCGGCTACTGCAGAGTGTGTGTACTCATGTGGTTCCAGTGAGTACCCAGTGTCACTGAAGCACATGTCCTGTGGGGAAGGCTGAGGGAACTGAGATCATTAGAGTGGAGAAATGAAATTTTTGGGAAGAAGTGATAGCAGTCTGCCAGTAAACTCAACACTATAAAAAAAGAGAGAACAAAGCTCTTTACTGAGATGCACAGGAGAGGACTGAGAGGAAATGGTAATGAATTGACACAGTTTTAATTATGTTTAGATAAAATGAAAAAACAAAATTACTCTGGGCGTAATTAAACACTGGAACAAGGCTATGTGATTGTGGGATCTCTCTCCTTGGAGGTTTACAAGACCTACCTGCATGAAGCTATAAGCAACATAGTCTAAATTCAGCATTGGATTTGCTTTGAGTAGGGAGTTTGACTAGAAACCTTATGAGGTCCTTTTCCAGCCTAAATGGTTCTATAATTCCATAAATAATTTGCCCAAATTCCATTATGTTGTCACAGGCACTTTAAAAACCTTGAGAAAGCTCACTAAAGCAGTTCTGCTGGAGAATTAGGTATCAGAGAGTTATTTCCCTGGGGATGGAGCCCATCTATAGGTTTGTGTATTTTTCCTGCTGTTTTGATAGTTACTACTAAGTTAGACACATATACTGTGAGGCTGAAGCTTATGGAATAGAAGCTATGCTCAATGCAAGATACCATTAAGATTTTGATCTTGATTGTCTGCTTTGGAACTGCAAAATAACATTGCTTATTAGAGCAGGTTGTGTTCAGTGAATATAAATTTCTTTGAGAACAGTCTAGTTCAGGCTGTAGAAGGATAAGGTCTTCAATTCACAGCACACATTTGTGCCTTACAAGACATTCTTTATTCTTTTGGTTTTGTCTGACTAAAAGACCACTCACATAAAGGCTAATGAGAGTCAGCATAGAGACACAAACTGTTTTCATTCCCTTTTCTTTTTCCCCCAAGTAATTTCTTTGCATCATATTGTTTGTTGGCTCGTTTGAGTTTTTTAAATTCTTCTTTTTATAACAAGGATTTAACAAGGTCCTAGAGTTTCCAGTATTCTTCTTTGTAGCAGTTTTTAGGGTGATCAACATAGTTCACTTCTCAGAGAAAATCAGGCAGTTTTTCCACTTCAGTATGATACTCAAGATGCTGTTGTGTATAAAGTTGTTTTCCAGGGGTTGGGAAAAGTGCACTTGGTCATGAATGCTACAGCATAGCACACCTGTAACCCTGTAACTTCAGAATTTCCCATTTGAAGAAATGATCGCTTAGCCCAAGTGATGTACAAATGCAAAGGTTAAATTACCTTTAATTATTAAGTTAAATTACCTTGGAAGAATGGATGAACCAGAATAGATAATTTTTCTGACCGCAATTAATGTAGTGTTCCTTTTGTTATGTCATTTTCTAGGCAGTGTGATTTATTAAGCTTTCAACTTTGAAATCCAGGACTGACAGGTTTTAATGGTGATTTCAAATGCAATTGATTCTCTGATTTTGCTGCTTTATTCCTTGGTCAAAATTTTAAGATAATGTGCTGCCCAGTTTTTTCCATCCTGATTTACTTTTCTCTCTCCTATTTCCTGTAAACTCTTAACAAGTGTGTCAGATGGAATTATTATCTATGAAATTGACAAATTTTGTTGCACTTTCTTTTCTTTTGTGTGATTATATTCTGCTGGAAATTTTGGAGTGCTACAGTGTCACAGAAAGTTTCATTTAAAGTCATTATCACATCTGTCTACATTATGAGAAATCCCTCTTCTCTAACATTTTTTTATTATTAGCACTGAGCCATTTTACCAAACCCATTCTAATATCACTTTTCCTGCCTGAGCTACAGCAGCACTCTTAGACACTTCTTTTTTTAATTTGATAAAATTTATTCTGATGCCTACATTAACATTTTCTGCTTAGCATGAAATTCATAGGTATTGATACGCATTTCGGAAGCAGTGATTTTTCAGGGATCTCATCCCTGTCATTGCAGCCTTGTCTCCAGCTACGCATCTCAAACACCTGTTACAGTGCCAGTAGTTTCTGGTACAACCAGTAAGTGCAGATTAGGCACAAAAGTCTGGAGCTTTAATGTTATTATCCATACTTAAATAAGATAGAGCCCCACAGTGGAATGCAGAGGCTGTGCTCACTATGCTAAAAGTGGACTAAACACTCACACAGTGAAGGACAAGATGGATGGAGGTTCTTCTCTGCCTTCTTTTTTAATGACAATACAGACACATATTTTATAGACACAATGCAGGTTGCTCTATTGATTCTGGGGACACTGTCAACAGTTAAGGTTAGGATGAAGCACATTCTTCTACGAGTGCATGTGTTCAAGGAACATATATACAAATGTTCACACAAAAAACATTCTTCCTAGTGCTTCCTAATGCTCCAAGACTGCTGATTCTAACTGAAAAATGAAATAGTATCTTCCTAATCCCTAGCATGTACTGAATTTACACTTTTCTGCTCAGTAGAATATGATCTCACTCAATTTAGGAATTCTTGTTCATTAGTACTTCCCTTTGATTTCATAGGCAGCACATCTTCCTGTGCTGATTCTCACTGGATTTCACTTTGTGATTGAAAGCTGCCTCTAAGAACTGCATAAAGGTACAAAAAATGTGACCTACTAATATTTAAAGAGTCAGCTCTCCACAAGTGGAAAGACTCAGGCAAATGGCATGCAACAGAGGCAGAGGAGGGTCCTGCTCATATTGGAAAACTGCTACGGAGACCTTCAGAAGAAAAACATGTGATTTGATAGGCAAGTCTTGTAGACACAGCTGTACAGAAAATACATGTTCTTGGGAGAGATAAAATATTGATGCACAGAAGCAAAACCCATGGGCACACACTGCCATTTAAAGAGGAAGCACTGGCAGATAGATAACACAATAAAGATACAGAGCTTAAGACCCATACTTACCCATAACTCACCCCTCTGGGGTAAAGCAAGGGAAATGTATCACTCTGGATAGCAATCAGGACAAAGATGGTTATCAAAAAACATCAATTTAGGGACACACTACCTACTCAGAACTCAGGCTGTTGANAGAGGAAAACACTTAAAAAATACAAGAAGAAGCAGAGCGCATTGTCCCGGTGAGGAATAATAAAACCTCTTCCTAATATATAAACCCATAGGACGAGATTTGTTGCTGTCACATACAGCACAACCAGTTGCAACCCAGAGGCTCATTTGAGTTATAGATAAGCAAAAGAAACAGCACATCACACTGACAGCTACTCATCCTCGAGGCAAATGTGGCTTGGGTAGTGCTGCCTGAAACATCCTTCCAGTTACATAATTTTATTTTTAGCAGTGCAAGACAGTTCACTTTATCATTTTAATCAAAGAGAACAGGCTGCGATGGGCAAGGGAATGCTTTCATCTAAGCCATTGATCACTTCATAGAATTGGCAGCATCTTTTCAGCCTCTCAGCCACTTCAGATTGCCCTTCTGACCCCAAAACATATGACATGAAACCAAGCAAGTCAACTGTAAAGATGATAAAACTGATTCATATGCTAGGAGTATTTAATTGCTTTTGCCTCTTTCAAAGTTATTGGCCTTTTTTTTTAAGCTGTTGATTCTTGGTGGGCTACTGCAGGTCTGCTCTAACAGTAGGATCAACTGTCAAGTGCCACCAGGTGACCCTGACATTAAGCTGTACTGTCTTCAACTTAATAGAATATATTCCCACACACACCCCCAAATGAGAAAATGCTTATTGAAAAGCTCTTCCCTGAAATATGATAAAGACTGAAAAGACTTCAGGAATCTTTTTCCTCCTGGGTTTTTATACCCAGCCCAACAGCCTCATGGAAGAAATCTCTACTCAAATAACTTCAGATTTGTTTGCATGCTTGGTTTTACTAGGGCTTTTAACACACATGATGGAGCAATCAGACTTGAAACTCAATAGAAACATCTGATGCCTCACTGCTCTACCTTGGGTAAAGAGAGAAAATTTCCATATTTGGAATTCTCCTCTTGTATAAAATGTAAGCACCAAATTGAAGGACTGCAGGTTCAAAAGAAAATGTGGAAATGAATTATCAATCAGGAATCTGAGAGCATTAGATAAAGGGAATAACAATCTCACAGAAGCCAGGGGCTTGAGAGAAAGAGTTATTGAAAGCACACAGTTGCAAACATTGCAATGCTGTATCAGACACAGATATTTTCCTTTTTTTTTTCCCTCAAGGAACTTCTACGGGAAGGTACATAATGATATCCATCAGCTTTAGCGCAAAGCTAGGAACCAAATTTCTTACAAAAGCTACAATTCCCCTACTATGGCTTTTCCCTAAAATACATTTGAAATGAAATAATTTAGCATGGCAAATGAATGAAAAGATAAAAATGCCTGCCAGGAGTAGTAGATACAGAGATACAAGCTCTGACCCCACTTTTATATAGAAGCATTCCAAGAACAGAGCACCTTCCCATGACACAGTTATTCTTCAGGCAGGGAGAATTTCTGTTCTTATAATGAAATATCTGTGTGTCTTTTGTTTAAGACATTTTCCTGTCCTTTGCTCCCAGGGGAAAAAGAACCCTATAACTTTCCTTTTTCCTAACCCTAGCTCAAGTTACTATGATGCCTTTCAAACCACGAACTTCTGAGGTTTCTAAAATTACCTCTGAAGCACAATTAACTTTCCTCCAGGATGACTGGACTGCTCCCAGGACTGAGTGCTAGCACTGAGTGTTAAGGCTTTTGACTAACTAGACAGAAATAGGATAGACATCTCCCTCTCCAAATGAGAGAACCTGACTGCTGAATAAATCTGCCTACCAAGTGCTCAATACCTTGCCCTAACCTTTTTAGTCTTCAGCTACAGAGACTAGTGTTGCCTTTTAAATAAGAACTAGAGTTGCATATCCCCCTCCCTTCTTTCTCAAAGCTCTGTTATATAATGCATGTGGAAAAAGCTCTAGCAGGCAGCAATGCTTCCCCCTCACCTTGCAGCCTGTGGAGGAACTATATAGTAATTGACATCTGAGCCAGGCTTCAATGTCTGAGGCATGGACCTGTAGTAACAGACCTACTCCAGATGGAGAACTGAGTAATAGACCTACCCCTTCCCACCTGGTTTATTAAAAGTTTGCACACCAATACTGCAGCTAAACTGACATTAGTGGGAATAGCAACTATATGAAACCTCAGCCACACACGAGACAGTAACCTTAAGACAAAGAATAACTGGGCCTTTGCCACAGCTTTAATTTATTACAAGGTAGAAAGGTCCTATTCTAACCTGTGCTTCCAGTTTCAATCTGAAATACTGATCGTACTTCTGAGGAGTCTGTGGGTTAAGGGTTGTTACCAAAGAAATAAGAAGCATGAAGAGAAAAAAAGACTTAAAAACATGGGCCGCTGAAGAGCAGAATAGGTAAAACATTTTCTTGTGCAGACAGTTGTTAACAAGAAGAATGCACTCACTGCCTAGGGGAAGACCCAATTCCCAGTATTTTTTCCAGCTGTTAAGACAAACCCGTACCAGTAGCAGCAGTAGTAGTAGTAGCATTAGTAGCAGTAGTAGTAGTAGTAGTAGTAGCCATAGTCTCTATATTGATGTTTTCCTTTTACTTGAACCTGTAAGTTCTCTGGTCACCTGTGCTACCTCTTATGCAAGCACACATGATCTTTTTTCACATGCCATCAACTTCACTGGCTTAGGGAACCAAGCATCTGGCCATTCCCTCAACACACCATAATTACAGCAGGGGTTTTCCAGGCAAGTATAAGACACGAAGGGTGAAAGATCTGAGAGATGCCAGCTCTCTTGCTCAGTGTTTTGAGGAACAACCTGGTGAAATATACACTTCACCTTCTTCAGTCCAGCAAGACAGGACTTTAGCAATGGCTCGGGCTCGTGCATTGCATGAACCCAAAGGTACAGGTGATACTGCACCACATCCCTCTGTGACACACCCTCCCTCTAACAGTAGGTTGCCCACAGACCTGCAGGGTTCCTCTTCACACCAGCCCAGCCTGTGGCAAGTCCTGAGCCCACTGTACAAAGGGAACTGCAATTTCCCCACAAGGTGCTGCCCACCAACCAACAGGAGAACTGAATTGATTCCACCTTCAAATCCTTATCTCCTGGAATAGTCATTTTACTGTCTAATCTCTAAAGAGAGACAAGATGCCTAAACTTTACAGAAAAAAAGGCAGAAAGTAGAGCTAGAGAGCCTGCTTGCATATGTATGGTCTGAAAATGGGGCCTGTTTCCCTAATCTCGTCAAAACTGAGGCAAGCTCCAGCATTCCTGGTAGAATTTCAGAGTAGCAACAAATATAGTAACTTAATTCCAGGAGTAAAGAATGCTGTAAATTGTGCATTAGCTTTCAATGCAAGCTGCTTAGAAGAGTTTTACCAGCCAAATCTGGTTTAGTCAGCTTAAAGTAATGTCCATTTTAAGTAGCCAGGGAGGAAGTAGCAAATCTATATTCAAAAAACAAGAGACCTACTTTGGAAAGTAGCCAGAAAAAAAAATTCCAGCAAGGCTTAACCAGCAAAACAATCTGCAGTCTCAGATGATTTGCTTTGGAAAGTGGAAAAGTCTGGATTTTCCAGCAATGCTGTATGTGCTCTTGTGTTCTCACCAGAACTTTCCACGGTTATGTTTAAACATGGCAGGAAGAAACACACCTGTGCTTTTCAGTGAGTGCATTTCTGGTATGAGTGGCACAGGTACTCTTGGGTTTTGGTGATCTCGGACATAGGGGAAGGCTGCGGATGGAGGTTTTGAAGAGCACGAGTTAAGTGATTACCTACTCATCCCTCAGAATTAGAGTTCTGATTTCCTGGTAATGCCACAACGCTGGGGAGTGATGATGTGCCATCTAGATCCACAACGATGAGCAACACAATCACTACACCCACCACATCTTCACCTTCAGAGCTGGGTCATTTCACCAGCTCCATCAAAGAGCATTTGCCCTTGGCAAAGCTGTGCTGAGCGCTCCTGATTACTTTCTTGACATTCACATGTTTGGAAATAAACTCCAATAGAACTTGCTCTGTGTTCCCCCCAGGGACTGAGGTGAGGCTTCCTGACCTCAGAGATCCTAATTTCTTTTCCAGTTTAAAGGCAAACTGCAACTGAGCAAAAAAAGGTACATTACAAGTTTGTGTTAGATTGTGATATAACAAGTCTAACTTCAACTTTCTGTTCCCAAGAGTTCTTCAAATACAATTAATCAAATCATATCAGCCTCCACGGGATTTCCAAATCATTGAAGCAAATGAGGTTCACAGGCAAGTCACATATTTCACTCCCCTCACACCATTTTTAAGCTGGTGACTTCTGTACCTTGTAGTTCCATAGCTTTAATCAGTTCAGCCACATAAACAGTATTTTCAACTATGATATCACAAACTCAGCTACTACTGATGGTCTCAGGATGAAGAGCCATTGGAAAATCTTTATAATTTATGTAGGTTCTTCAGGAGTAGTGAAGATAAATACTACTAATAATATTATAGCAATATACTACTTTATACTTCATGCAATCAACTTCCTTGCTTTTTACTGCCTTTCCAGCCTAGTGGAGCCAGCACTGTGAGGAAAGATCAGGACACTATCCCACCAGAAACTTTCCCTTGCTATTTAGGAACATAGGCTAGGCAGTACACAGCATGGAACTGAATTAGGTTCTTGGTCTTGGAAGACACAAAGGGCTCTTCTGTTTCTTCCCTACAGCATTCCTGTCCTGTGCCTCTAAGGAGAACCCAGAAGGTGCCCCTGACAGACAGGTTGACAAGAGATTAAGGCAGAAAGAATTCTTCTTTAGAACTGAAGCTGTAATATTCTGTATTTTGGAGCAAGGAAGAGATAGCAACAGTAGTTACAAGTCAAATCATGCTGAAAGATCCAAAAGCAATTTTCATTGGAGGGATTATTAGCAAGATTAATCACAAATAGATGTTAGGCTGCTCCTGATTTGGGTTCAGAGCCATGTTTATATACAAGTATGTGATAAACAAATCATAAGCCGAAAAATGTAATATGATTTCTCAGAACATCTTTTGATGTTAGATACAGGCTGAAAAATAATCTTCACTTGTAAATCCATGTCACCAAGTTTATAAAATACAAAATAAGAAGACTCAGATAAAAATAAGAATCATAAAAGCAGACCAGCCAATAAAAATAAACTATTATCCCATGCCAATTGGTGCCAGTTTCACCACTTATCAGCGGGCAGGTAGCAAACCAAACTTTAACAAAGAGGGAAAATCAGTCTTTTTATTGCTTTTCCATACTCCATAAATAATCAACATGAGGAAAAATTAATCAAGAAAATTACTACTGAAAAAAAAATAAAGGACCTGCGTAAGAACAAAATCTCATGTCCCAGTAATGTCAAATCACAACATTTCTTAAAAATGATCTTAACTGTGACATGTCACTGAAACAACATTTTTTTGCTATAACAGCCCTTTATCAGGGATACTAATAGAGAAACTACAGCAGCTGTGTGTCCACCTCTTCCTCTGAAAGGACATTTTCATATCCTTCATACTGCAGCTGTTTTGTAACATGCACATGAGCCCAAAATAGAGAAATTATTAATGACATAAACTAGAATTTATGACATTTGTTAGGGAATGTTTACAAAATTTTAAAAAATACAGATTATTTTGGGTTTGTAAATCTAGTATTAAGTCTGTAGGAAAACGCGCATTTAGCTAATAATCAGAATTTACACATTTATGGCCACTGTGCTGAAAAGTACTGCCTCTTGGCACCAAAACAAGCTGAAAATATCTCTTCTATTTATTTATTTATGTGTTTGTTTGTATGATTGCTTGTTCTAAGATGCAGATTTCACATTCCTTTGGTAAAAATAAGCATGAAGATAGCCAATTTCATTATTTGCAGTGTAGAACATAAACTTCTCGGTAAATACTGCACGGAGCTGGCAGGACAATGTCCTCCAGATACAGAAGGCAACTTGAAACAAAAGTCCTTGAGTATGCTGGTGCTCATCACATCAATTTGGCAAAACTGGCTCGTATTATGGGGATATTGAATTTTGAGCAGCCCAAATGCAAATGCCTCAGAGGAAACCCACTTTAATTCTCTCCTTCAAAGTTCTGTCCTCTTTTTGTCCAACAACTGGAAAAATAAGGGCCCCAAATCACTGGCAATTTTTTAAAAGCTTGTCCTCAGAAGCATGACAAATAAACTTTTAATGCCAGCAGGATTAAGTATTACACCACTCAAAAAATGAAGGTATTTGTTCACTAAAGAAGTGTCCACCTTCCTTTTGATTTTGAGCTATCAATACCAAATTTATTTCTTTATAGACCATTGACTTGCCTGCAGACGACCTACTTTCCCCTGCCTCAGATAAATAAAAGGTTCCACAAATCAACTGAAACCTCTTACTTGACTGTCCATTTCCTTTTTTATTTAACAAACATCTTTTTGTTGACAGTATTTGATGTGTAGCCAGCAGACGGAAAGAGCTCCAGTTTTGCAGATATAGTCCATTATTAACTTTTTGCATGCCAGTGGTTTTAATTTGCGGTCCTTTCCAGAGTGCATATATAGGCAAGGCTGGCTACAGCAATCCACGGTGGATTAAATACTTCAAGTACATAATTATCACCACAAACTTTCCCAAATGCATTGTGCATTTTTATCATCCCCCAATTTGCAGTCATTACTGTACCACAGGAAATTTTCAACATAACTTACTTCCTTTGTTGTTAGATGCTGGTTCTTCTAATTATGACAGAGAAGGGAAGGCAGTAGATTAAAACATTTTCAGTTGAAATTAAGATTCTTTAAGTGAACCATTTCAACTATTGAATAAATAAATTAATAAATTTAAACACAGTTTAAATAAAAATGAGCCTCTTGAAATTAGTCATAACTAGAAGTTGGCAAGCAGTTTATGTTAACAACATACAATTAGCTGCAGGGATCTGACAACAGGCTTTTGCAGGAATTATTATTGAGTCTGTTGTCTTTCTGATTAATGCTATTAACTCTTGCTTACATGACTTCACTGATCCAGTTCTTCAGATTCTATTATTGGTCCACCTGGAAAAAAATAAAACTTGGTCCTAAAATTGCTACTTTAGAGCCTGAATGCGGCATTCACACAGGATTTAAACAAATAGAACATGGCTGTGCTGATATTTTTCAGATGGAGGACGACAAGAAAATTTAATGTCACAATCCAGTTTCTGGCTTCCCACAGGCTCTGAACACATTGAGGCATGTATATCTGTAGCCTGGTGCTCCCTGCACTCCTTCAGGTGCTGAATGTTTGAGCTACTTCTGAGATGCAGCATTTGCAGGTTTGAAGATGAAGAGTAATGGGGCTCTGCAAGAAAGAGGAATCTGCCCCATTACCTGTGATCAGCATGAATCTCACATAAAGGGAGTAAAAGAAACTTTTCCCCTCTCTCATACAGACATCAAGAATCTGGTCTTTATGAGTATAAATATGCCACTCATCCACTAGCACCTTGTGTTATTATTATAGCAAATTTGGTTGGAAATTTAAGGAGGACCAGTGGGTAATCAGCAGTGACCTATGAAGAAACTGGTTTAGGCAACTTCTACAGCCATGTCAGCAATCTGTATTTAATTTTATCTCTGCATTTATTTATTCTAGTCACCTTTTCACACACTGGTAAGATTAGAAATTGTTTATACTGATAAAAACATTAATTTGAAATTATCGGGGGGAAAAAAAAGGTGTTTGTTTGGTCTTCTGAAAAATCAGCTTTAATATTTGGCAAGTGCCCTTAGCTAAATGCTTTAGCTAATCAACTTCAATATTTGCTTTTTACTTTACATATAACAAAGCAATAGAGATCATTGATTAAACAGTCAAGGGATGTGTGGTAGATCCTAGAGATCTGAATAGATAGAAGGGCCTAGGTCCACTTTTTTTTTTTATTGGAAACCACTAAATTGCTGCGGGGGGGTCTTTGTAGCCCTCTGGAAGCAAAAGCCTAAGCAAAGTCAAGTGCCTTACAAAATACTGGATATCTGCTGCATTCTTTCCTCTGTCCTTTCAGTCTGCTTGGACAACAATGAAAGGGGAAAAAACTGATCCAGAAATCCACAGAAACCTGAGCTGCTGTAGAAGAGCTTCATTTTGTGTTTACAGAAAAAATAAATGATACCAACTTCTTTCTTGCCAAGGGGCTAGCTGAAGTTAGAAAAGGAGAGATCTCTTGGGGGAATCTTTCTTCTTACAACCTATCCCACAGCAAGTAAAACTCCTTTTGGGTCCTGACACCAAACTCAGAGAGTAATGGTTAAAAGGGACCAACAGTGAGAGGCTGCCCTGGGCTGCAGCCAGGGCATGCAAACATTCCTAGCCCTGCCAAGGTGCTGCAGCACCCAAGGGGTACAAATTTCCTCTTTGGGCTGTGGGGCCAGGGGTAGGGCTGCAACAGAGCTAACCCAGGGAGGTCAGTGTGCTGAGCAGCAGGCACTCAGTGACCTCCCTGCGCTGCCCAGAGCAGAGCCTCTGCAGGCTGTGTGTGCAACAGGGCAGCTGCTCCAGGCTCCTGAGCTGTGTGCACTCTGCACAGCATCAGCTCTGCTGACACGTGCTCCTGAGCAGCCTGGCCCCAGCCTGCTCCCTGGTTACCAGGAGGTGTTTGAAAGAGCCTAACTTTGTTATCTTCGGTTGCTGTGCATGGAAAGTCTTTTACCATACATTCGGGCACCACTGCTCTGGTCTCGCTGACCTTGCTGACAAGGACAGACACAAGGAGACAATCCCACTGCTATGAGAGCAGAAAAAAACTCCATTTTGGTACTGACAACACAGCTGAGGACTTCTTCACTATATTCTTATAGGTCTCCATGAGTTATTTATGGATATACAGATTCTAAACTTTGTTCTGTGGAGCTTTTCTAATTCCAGCAGGATACTGTCTGCAAAGCTCAGTATGGACTAAGCAAGATATTCTGAATTTGCTCCACATTGTATTCTTGTCATAGATGCACTGCATCAACACAAAGACACTGATACAAAGCACAAACCCATTAATGCTCGAAGAGAATAAATGTTAAAAATTCTGTTTATCCCTGCTAGTGAAATTTGCTCTGAAATCCTTTCAGGTTTGCACTCAATATGATATTTATTTAAAAGGAACAGGAAGAAAAATAATAGAGGTAAGTGAAAATCCATCAAAAGGCATCATTTCTCTGCCAGGTGCAACAGTAAGGAAGATAAAACAGATAATAACATTGCTGGAACAGAATGCTGTTAAGGTTGATGGATGGGAAGAGCTGACAGCTCAGAGAGTCTGTGAGGGCAAGCTGTTGGATACAGTGTCAGACTAAATAAATCTATACATCCTTGTTTCACCCCAACACAGGTCTATCACAAATGATACAGTCCATCACTGTGCCTTGTGCTGATTTTCTCAACTTTGAATGTGAACTAATAGCATATTAAAAAAAGATGTCTGGGGAGCACCATTTCCTGCAGGAATCACTGCAGGAGATGAGGTACCATATTTGAGAAACTTTGATTCCTGTTTGTCCCACTATGATTTTTACACCAGTGAGAACCCATGTATCAACATAAATTATATTCATCAAGCTAATAGGATACAGCACTTGGCACCCTCGTCTTTGGGGATGATGTTAAGGGACGTGGGAAATGGAAACTGTTGTAAGGAACAGTCCATGCATAGTATCTACTGAGAAATTTGGTGAAAGGAAAAGGAAAACAACTCGTGGTGCTGCAAAGTGAACATACAAAAAATATGGCATGGAAAGTGTTGCACTTTATTTTTTTTCTTGGTGGTTTTGAGTTTTTTTTTAATTATTATTAAAAAGTCAACATTTTCGGGTAGCCGTGGGACTTAATAAAAAAAGCATGTTTTTAGTTCCACAAACTCATTAGAAAACCTTAGATTTTCTCCTTAGATTAGAATGACTGTGACAATGTTGACATAGTTATCAGAGAGCACTTTTCACTTGTGGGTCATAAAACATTCAATAAAGGTAAAAAAAAATTATGAGCAGTACCTCATACAAAGAGAATCTGAGGAACAGAGAGGCATGGTGATTTCTCAAAGGTAAATGAAAACCAAGTGCTGTAATACCTTCTCTAGCATTATACTCACTAACCCATCTGGGACTGTGGGGCTTTCTTTTCCCTTTTAATCCTTCCTTAAAACTTCAAACTTGCCAGTGAAGTTGTATTTGTGGCACCACCTCCAAGAAGGTTGCATGACTTGTCCTTATAGGACAATAACAGCTACGGGACTCAAACACAGAGGAGTTGTCAGATTCTCAGAAGAGTAATTGCACTTCCATTCCCAGGATGTCCTCAGTCAGTTTGATCTCAAGCAGAGTGGACAGAGCGATTTTGGACAGATTGCTGGGAATGCCTCTTGTACCCAGACTCCACTTCCAAAGAGGATTTAAAACCAGGGATTGAGCTTGGCTGGTCAATCTGTAACTAGAGGATGATGGGAAGGTGGGGAATTCTGCTGCTAAATTTTGTTATTCCTTTGGCTCATTCTGCTTGTTACCTTGTGAGTGCATCTACTGACCCACGGAGGACCACAAACAGCATACAGCAGGCAAGTGAGAAAATACTTCATTTACTCCAAAGGTAACTTCATTTACTCTCCTCACATTCACAAGTGAAGTAATCTTTTTGGAAGGTATTTCTGAACACCAAACTTTAGATTATGTACTGGTTTTACATACCTCTGTACCCCCCTTACTGTGTAACTTTAGATTGCTATAAAGGTTGGGTTTGAGTACTCTGAATGTAGCAGAATTTTCTTTAGGAGGAAGGAAGGAATTTTAAACAAAAGTTTTCTCAGCCTTTCTGTAGCTGTCAGACTTGAGAAATGACATCTGAATCAATGTCAGTGTTTTCATACTGCTATCATTTAAAAATAGGTTTATTTTGACCCTTGAATTTTACACATGTATAACACCATAAACTTTTCTGTTCATCATCAGTGATGTCTTAAAAGATGATGCATAGATAATAAAATTTCTAGCAAATGCTCATGGTCACTTTCTGTTCCACAGTGCAAGACAAACACGCTGATAATTTAAGAAGTGGTTAGGTATGGCTCCTTCAGCCAGTGCTGGATCAGAAAAGAAGAGCCAGAAGTATCCTTATCCCTTCTAGTGCTCCACGATCCTAAGGTACTGTAAACCATCTCCAGGCAATTGTGAGCCACGTCCAGCTGGCCAGGGCTTGAGCAACAGTCCCACAATCATACAAAGGGATGGTCACAAATTTGCCAATCTCGAATTCCCATATGGGAATGCCTACAAAGGACTTTTGAGTGTCTCCAAAGACTGCATCTTCCAGAGATTAGCACAGAAAAGTACAACCTTCAACATTAAGGCTATAATTAGGAATTCAACTTCCACAAGCTTTAGAACTTTAAAACTCCACTCCCAAGTTACCAGGAAACCTGGGAGCTCTGGATTTTCAGGCAAAGCAGATTCTCTTCAGAAGGCTTATTTGCTCCCCTAGCCTTCAGTGGCACCTAGTGGAAAAGAAGCAACTCGAAGAACAGCTGGGAGGCAAAAAGCAACTATGCAATCTTTTTCCAGCTCCATCAAGCAACCTTCCTCCAATGCCTCTGAAGGAATAGGGACATGGAGTGCCTATATGAAAAAAGAACAAGATGTTGGTATAGAGCAGAACTCCTGGCAACAAGAGCCTGTTCTCTCGGGAGGGGCTTACTTTTCAAAACAAGTTCAAAAGTTTGCACATGAAGGTGTAGAAAGAGCTTAATGCAGCATGATGACAAAGCCAACAACCCTGAAAGAACAGATAGGGTGAAAAAGTGAACAAGTCACACTAGACAGTTTAACAAACTCTTTTTTTTTTTCTACTTTTTTTTTTCCCCTTTTCTGACCATGTCCCTGTAATTTACTGATACAGATAAGATTATATGTTGTTCTGGGAGAACATATCCCTTGTTTCCTGGTAGCTCTGTGCCACATTACTATATTATTGGGGAGTCTATTTACAAACACTCCTTGTAGCTTCAGCTACTCTTCAGGGATGGGACTTTAAGTTTCCCTGCCCCTCCCTCACCATTCTCAGCTGTTGGAGTTCCTGATACCTCGTGGAACTGGCACTGCCCATTTATGTTTATTTTTTCAGATCATCTGTACTTCAAGTAGTACCTGAGGGGAACTGATAAGAAAGATTGAGAGGGACTATTTACAAGAACATGTAGTGACAGGACAAGAGGAAACGGCTTCAAACTGAAATGAGGCATGGTTAGATTAGATAGAAGAAAAAAAGTCTTTGAGGGTGGTGAGGCACTGGAACAGGTTGCCCAGAGAAGCTCTGGATTTCCCGTCCCTGGAAGTTCAAGATTTGTTTGAATGCAGTTCTGAGCAACCTAGTCTAGTGAAAAGAGTCCCTGCCCAAAGCAGGAGAGCTGGAACAAGTTGTTCTTTAAGGTCTCTTCCAACCCAAACCATTCCATGATTCAATGATTCTAATTACCTGACTTGAATAGAAGTCCACAACCTTTTTCAGAGTAGTACTTGGGCTTGTAGATTCCATGTCTTCTTTACCATGGGAGAAATCTGTCCTTTAATGCGTGTCCAAAAGTTGTCCCCACTGTCAGTGTCATATCACATGCCATAAGTCTAATATTCTAAGTTCTAATATTTAGAAGTTTGGTGGA
>VZTT01067258.1:3808-17986 GCA_013400855.1 Buphagus erythrorhynchus
AACTTTGCAATTCCATTTTGATGTACTTTCAAGGTATAGTAGCAAAGGTAACAAAAGAATGTTTATTTCCTTTGTATAACAGACAAAGGAAGCTGCAGTAGCACTTACTGTTTAAGTTTCAAGATAAGAACAATACATCCACACCAGTGACAAGAAAAAACAGAGATGCTGTGAATTGTAGGGTGGTCTGTACAAAAAAATCAATATTATGAAAATGTGTAGTAATTCAGCATTTCTGCAACACACTACTATTTCAACAGTGGTAAAAATTAATAGAAAATCTTAAAAATGTTTTGTGAATTTTACTTGCTCCATCTATAGTCACACTTTAAAAATTTAGTTTATAGAAAAATCATCTTAGTTATTTTTAGGTAGTCCCACTGTAGGAAAGAAGAAATAGAATTTAGTTCATTTTCCCTTTATGTGGTGCTGTAAGACAGCAAAATCTAGTGGGATGAATAGAAGAAAGGAAATTGGGACTTAGAAGTTTTATTTCTTGCTCTTAATACGATACATGGTTTGAACCTCAGTGAAGCACTAAACTGCCTGCCTCATCTTCACCAACTGTATCAGGAGAATAATGATGGTTTCTAGAAGTTCTACAAAGCTTTGGACACCAGATCTGCAGTGGGCAACAAGTCCTGCTCTTGCCTGGCTCCACAGAGCAGAGTCCCAGACTGAGCATCATCAGGCAGCACTTGCCTGGGCTCTGTCAGTGCTCACATACATTCCTTATGGCCCATATTTGCTGTGCAAAGACAAGGTGTCCCAAAGCACCACGTGGTGAACATGAAACTAGAAATACGTGTGTAGCCCTGTTGCTTTGCTTCTTTTTGATTCTCTGAACTTATATATTTTTATGCAGAATATTCTTTCAAATTTTCATATTTTCCAGGGGTTTTAAATTCCACTTTTGCCTATGGACAGAGCTTTTATAAGTGTAAAATTTTGTAATAGAAACACACTTCTGTTTGGGAGACTAACTGCATTCCATTTAAACATGTTCTCAATCTCCTCTGAGGAAAAAATATCCTTTGCAGATAACAACATAATTTAAGAGAGTTAAATGCAGAAGCACCTTAAATATACAGAGAGCTCCCATTATGAAGATTTTAGAAAAGATGTCTTCATGTCTAGAAGACATAGTTTGAGCGCTGGAGAGTGTATATGAGTTCCAAGGAATACAGATTGAAGCCACAGAAGTTTCTTAGCATTAGGTCTTATTTCCTAAAATTAAGTTGAAATTTTGAAAGAAAGAGACATATTTTTGTGGTGGACTTAGCAGTGCTAGGTTAACAGTTGGACTTGATGATCTTAAAGGTCTTTTCATACTTAAAGAATTGTATGAGTGTGTGAATCCTCCCTCCCTTGGGCTTGACTGTTTTGCAGAAAGAAAAGAGTAGCTGCAGCAGTACCATCCATATGACTACTCCAACATTCATTCACTCAACATGACTCCCTTTTTGATTTTTCTGCTGTCTCCACCACTTAATGAAGAGGGCACAATTCACATTCTTATAAAAGATACTGAAACACTTCTACAAAAGGAACTTCAGTATTCTCCGAGTGCTCTACTGTGGTTCATTAGGAAACATGTTGTGGGATAACCACCCACTTCATGACATGTGCAATCAGTGTCACCCTAAGCCTCCATTTGCAAATATGCCTTAAATAGGTGTATTTACACACAAGGCACAGTAACACTGAGCCACTGCCATGAACCAGGAAAAAAATACTGCAAAAAATTGCCCTGAACTTGCATGTTTTGTAATTCCCAAATTTAATATATTCACACATCATTCTCAAACGACTCAGACTTATTTCTAGAGAGTGGCCTAGATGACTAAAATAGGTCTTAACTGCAATAGAAAACTAGAAAAGCTGCTAAGGTTTACGGACACAGAAAAACCAGGGTGCAAGGCTATTCACGAAAATTTCCTGAGTTAGTCATGCTGCTCAGTCCTGTAAGATCATCTCAGAGAAGTGCCAAGCTGTTAGATGTAATTGAAAATAGTAATGCTTCAACATTGAGATGCTGCAAACTGAGGTTAAACCCAAAATCCTGGAGTTGTAGAAGAGGATCTTGCAAAGTGGACTGGATTGCAGGATGAAGAAAAGAGATTTAAATGTCCTGCAATAAAAAAACAGATGTAATTCTTAAATGCATCTGCACTCTAAGCAATTTCTATCACATCTGAGGAAAAAGCTTCTTCTCTGCTGCCCTTGTCTCTCTTTGTTACGCATTGCCTTCTCTTAAAAACATCCCTCTTCCCTCTGAATATTGCTTGACCTATGCTTGTCTTCATATGAATAAACTGCATTACTGATAAGATTTTAGGACTGTAAATTCATCCTGTAATCAAAGGATAGTGATTTCAAAAATTCTAATGCACAACACAATAGTAAAACTTTTCCTTAAACTATATATTTAACAAAAAGCTTAACAGAATATTAAAATTCTGTAATATTTTTCCACCTGGCTCTGTGTCAGACTGGTGACTTCTCTACATTGTACAGGCATAACATCTTTTGGTGCTCTAAATCAAGTTTAGGCACTAAGAACTCCCCATGAGGGGAAGAAAGATATAAATGCCAGTAAATTCAATTTCTGTGCTCCAGCTGGGCATTCTGACCACATTCCACGATGAAATGCAGATGCTGATGGTTTCCTCTCCCTTCATCCTGACAGTGAATTCCATCATGAAAATCTAAAGCTATGGAGAAGGAGGCTCTGGCTCACCCCAGCTGGCCCCACAGCCCAGACCCTGACCACAGCAGTACTTCTAGGGCTGTCATAGAGCTGACAGCCTGGGGGAGCTCCATCTTTCACTTTGTTCTCCAAATTAATCTCCAAAAAAAAGCAAAACCAAGATAAGTTTCCCTTTTTGCCAGCAGCAAATCTATTTGATAGATTCNNNCAGCAAATCTATTTGATAGATTCATTGGCAGGAGGAAGTCAAAAAGCCCTGCTACCATTATTTAAAAATGTACTCTAAAATATTCAAAGCTGTGTTGAACAGATGAAATCTCTCTGGAAACTGGGTTGAAGAAATACTAATGTTCAAGGGCTCAGCCCATCAGACCACATAGCCATGCACAAATTTGGTTCTTAGGCATGTGCTCCAATGCCATCCTGGATCAAGCCCTTTTATTCCTCATTTAGGACANTTATATATAACAACATGCAGTGTTATATAATTCAGCTCAATTTGAGAGGGCTAAGGCAAGAGAAAGTCACTGCTAGCAAAAAAAGCAACTAGAAAATAATTGAACAGCCTTTGTATTATCCAATTGTCCTGTCCATTTTATATTTTAGACTGAAATATACTTGTTTCTAAGATACTTTCAAACATATTTTTTTGGTTTCCTTTGATATAACTAGTGCAATCCAATGCAGCATTTCATATGGAATACATATGAAATTCACTTGATTGCATCCTTGGTTTGGGGTTTTTTACTTTATTTTAAAAAAATTAGGGACGAAAATATGATAGCCAAACCTGGTAGAAACATATGGACAATCATGTTGTATTTTCACTGATGGCACAAAAACAAGTAAATATGAGCAAGGCAACATAAACAATTAACTCATTCACTCAAAAAACTGGAATAATCTACTCAATTGTGATCAGTTGAAAGCATGTTTTTGCCTATTCATTTTTTGTGTCTTAATGCTTAGAAAAGTTTTCAGATGTCTCCCTGTACTTCTGCTCAAGGTAACATGTTTTACAAATCAACAAAGCCTTTCAGCAAGGAATGTGAGTATAAGTTGGTCTATCTGTTTCATATGAAACACCAAGATTAATTTAAAGATAATACATCTAGTCTTTGATCCTGGTCTAACAGAGGAATTATTACCATAAAGCATAAGAAAGAGAAGGAACTCCTGTGCAATTAGCTGTAGGGGTACTTCTTGGAGTAGCAAACTGAACCCTGCAGAACAGAAATAGCAGCAGAAACCTAAGTCGGAGCAATCTGACGAGCACCTTGTAGGTACCACAGTGTAAAGACATAAAATTATGTACCATAGGAGCCAGCAGAGGGTGCTTCCATTTTAGGGCTGGAGTTGAAGTGGGTCTCAGGCACAGGAGCAAAAAAAACCTTTGCCTATCTTTCATTTGCTAAAATATTTGTCTCTAGTTCAGATACCTTTAATTTCTTTGTGAAAATGAGGGTTTCAAACATAAGGTGGTTGCAGAGTCAATCATATGCATGTTTTAAAGAACACAACCTTTCCCAAATCAATGTGTATTTGTCATAAGGTAAAGATTGCATAGTTTGCATGTAACTTTTTTGATTTTTAGCAGAAACTATTTCCCTCACTTAAAACAAGGTAGGCTTCATGTAGGCTATGTTTTCACTGCAGCTACTCTGAGAAGCAATATGAAGTGTCACTGACATTCTTTAAACTGCTGTTTGCCTTTGAACAGTTTTTTCAGATTTCCTCAGGAATTCTCTATAATGAATATAACACTTTACTGTCTCTACATCACCACTAGGAATGCTTAGACCAAATGACCGAGTATACTCACCAGCAAAAAATCCCCAAAGGTTCCAAAATAACATATTGTCTAGTTCAAGGTGAGCTGCACAGATAAATACAATGACCTTAGGCTCCCCAGTATGTGCCACTACTACCTCAGATTCCCTTCCCTAGGAAGATCAATAACTTTAACAAAAAAAAAAACAAAACCAAAAAGAACCAACCAAACAAAAAAAACCAAACTAGTCAAACGTGTAATTTGTAAAAGCAGCTTTTATTTAGCAGCCTAAATGAAAATTTGCCTGGCAGTGCTGGTCCTGATAGCCTGAGAGTCTCACGTTGACAGGAATCACAGCCCTCAGAAGAGCAAACCACGACTACTAGATAGGATTAGAGGTCTGAGCCATGAAGCTAGCTTCAAGATTTTTTGTTTCCCTTTATTTTTATGTTTGATAGCACGTTTAAATTAAATACTTGGAAGATTAAATTTCAATAAATTTGTTGCGAGGAAACACATTCTGCAGTCCCGTCGTTCTTTCACCCAGGAACATTTATCTTGAAAAGGTAGCACATTTCCTTGGACAGAAGCCATTCCTGGCAGCAGATCTCAGCACTCAGTAGGAAACCCATGTCTTTGAGTTCTGAACTAGCCCATACTGGAATTAAAACACAACACTAACAGTCAGAATCAGTTGCTCTTGGTGGGTAAGTGTTTTATAACTGCGTGGAGATATAAGAGCAGAGCTTCAAGTTTAATTCTTTTTTTACAAAATGCTGTGATTAACTGCATGACTTCACTTATTGTTAAGGTAACAGATGGAAGTGCCACAGTGAAATATTTCCTTTTTATTTACAAACAATAGAAAGTCTTTCTGCTGATAGGAATTAAAACATTACAGGAGCATTTGTTCCACAAGCTTAAATTCTTTCAAGCTACCACATGCATTTTTCATGGAAAGTCAACATCTTTAATATTTTTGCACTGTCTGAATTTATCATCCATAACTTTTTTTCTGATTCCTGTTCAAATGAATTTGCTTAAAGAATTATGTACCTACACTATAATGAGCTAATTAACTAAAGAACAAAAGGTGCCTTCTGTTATATATGAGACGTAACTAGGTCTCAGACAGAGGCAACACATTCTTTATTTTTAAAGGCAATCTGTATTGCTGATTTTGATGTCAGACACCCTGTATCATTTTGTACAGTGACACAAAAGGACTGATAAAACATTAAAATGAAAATTGGCTTTAAAAAAACCCATGCGCCACATCTTACCACCAGTATTATGAATTTTGAGAGGTTTGTAAAAGATGTGCACTTTGATCAATTGCAGGGTTTCTAAGGAAAAAAATCACTTTTATGCTCTTTGACTTGCAATAGCACTGAGCAATGGACAAAACTGACAGAGACAGAAGCTGCATAAACAAAATAAGTCAGGGATTTTATTAAATATTAATTCTATTAATTCACAGCAAAAATCTTTGTTTATTATTGTATATTAAAAATATATTTTCTTTATTCTAAATCATTTCTCCACAGACACAGTACAACTTGTCAGTGCCTGTAAAGATCTTTTTGCTTGCTAGAAATGCCTCAAGCACAAAGAGCAGTAAAATATTTTTAACACCGTAGACTTAGATCTCACTACATTTAACAAAATATATTAAAATAATGATTTACAATGTGGTTAAAAGAGAATGGTAAAGAACACATTTACTTTTAACCAGCAATAATTGTCATTGTACCATTGAAAGACATCAAAAGAATTAAAAACATTGTACAATGAAACTTGGCAGATTCTATGAGCTGTTGTAAGAGAACATTACCTGTGCCCAGTGTTCACAAATCAGTACATGAAGCAGAAGGATGCTGCAAGTACACTTCTGCACACACACAAAAGAAAAACTCTCTTATTCCAGGGTTCCTATAGGAATTAGAACAATAATCGTATTGTCAGTATACAAGTTGTGTGGATTAGAGCTGCAGACACAACAATGACCACTCTACCATGTCTTTCTGGGTCCCTTATCCACCCTCTGTGTGAGGCACAGGGTTTTGGCCCCTTTTCTCTGCTATGGGTCAACTCAGACCAAAGAACTGTGATCAGCTGCACTGCAAAATCACAATAAGTCTTAGACTGTAGCAGCTTGTTTCTTCTTCTTCTAGGTCTCCAGAAACCAATAAAAAAGTAAGCTTTCTACTTTAGAGTTGTTCATCTCTAACCATGTATTTCTATTAAACCTAATCTCTACACCTGCAACATCAAACATCTAAACAGTTCCCATATATTCAACAGGATACCATCCTCATGGGATAGTCTTTCTGCTATCCTTAACAAAAAGCTCATATTTATGGTACCTCCTGCCTATGTTGTGACAGCAAAAGTCTCTTACATATAATTTCATAGTGATCCCCCTTTTTAAAGTTGTCTTGCAAAAGAGATCCAAGCATCATGGAGAGAGGTATTTGATTTTCAGCTATGGCCATACACTATAAGGATTTTTTAAAAATGCAAAAAGGCAGCTATACACCATTTTAATTTCTGATTTTACAGAAACTAAAATGGTGATTAATACATACCTTAGAACTAAGGAAGAGTTTCCTATCATCATTAATAACCGCCTTCCTTCTCTGTGGACACTCATTCACTTGGGGCAATATGAGTACACACACAGAGAACCAGAAACTCCCTTCCCACTGTCATCTAAGTTTCACAAAAGTTCTTATTCAAAGGTCAGCTGCCAATCAGTATATACATATATACACACATGGGTCCTTGGTGGGAATAAATTCCAAGTTAGTTGGCTACAAGAGCATATAGGTACTACTACTTGAGGTAAAGAAGAATCAATCTTTTTTTATTTGTTCTTTTGTCCTTCCTAGATGATGGGATGCTCATATATACTGAGTGCTTGTGTGTTTCAACAATTAATAATGGCATATAAAAGATAGAGATAAATTTTAATTAGAATATCTAAAAAACATTAAAATGCCTTTGCATAGCAGTCAGCAACCTCTATTATACCTTGACTGTCAGATCTTCTAACAGGTCTTAAAATCAACTGAAGCAGTAAAGGAGGAGGCTTTGCAGGGTATCTTCAAAGTTACGAATCTGTGTTACTTGGAAATCACCAGAAACTTCTTCATCTGTATGAAATCATCTCTAGAAGTTTGTGTTTAGCTGAGACAACAATTATACAAACTTTGGCTCCTTGTCCCTACAGAAAGAACATAATACAGTAAATGCTTCATGGCCTTCACTTATCAAGTTGGAATTGTTTTGAATGGAGAAGTTCTACAATCTTCAGAAGACTAGGAAGGCTATGAGAGTGACAGCTATGAACATTCCAAAGGCTGAAGAAACAAGCAAAGTGCATCTACTTGGGATCTGAGGCCATTGTTTACAATGATTTCCCTTTAAAATATTGATTTTCTGTCTTAGGAAGCTACAAAATTACTGGTAATTTTACAAATAATTTCTAATTAAAAATCGAAAGCTGTTTCCCTTTCTCAATGAATCTACAAATTGGTGAAGGCTTTTTCTAGCAGTGTTATAGTCTACCCAGATTTTTCCAGGCAGATATTTGAAAAAAAGCAAGAAGGTGGAGGTTCAGCCCTCTTACAAAATCAGAGAGTACTAGTTTGGAAGCACTTGTAGAGAGTAACAGCTGCTCTCAGGAACCGGAAAGGAGAAGCATCCAAAAATTTTTAGAAAAATTAATATTACGTCAATATCTTGTCTCTTATATCCTTATTACTCTCTCAATTATTTCTGCAGGAGACTGCTTACAATAATGAGAAGACATATACTCCCTTTAAAATCTGAAAGTACAAGAAATAGTTTGTGTTGTTTTTGCATGGCCTGATTTTTGGTAGTGGGGGGCCACAGAGGTGGCTTCTGTGAGAAGCTGCTGGAAGCTTCCACTGTGTCCAGCAGAGCCGATCCCTGATGGCTCTGAAGATGGACATGCCACTGGACAAGGCTGGGCCAATTAGAGAGGTTGGTAACACTTCTGTGACAACAGATTTAAGAAGAAAATCAAAACAAAGGCACACATTTTTGTTTCTAGTCAGAGAAGAGGAGGAGGTGAGAACATGTGAGGGAAACAACAGGGAAACACCAAGATCAGTGCAGAAGGAGGGACAGGAGGTGCTCCAGGTGCCAGAGCCAAAACTTCTCTGCAGGCTGTGGTGTGACCACAGTGAGGCACCTGAAGAAGTGCCCCTGCAGCCCTTGGGGATCCATGGGGGATGCAGAGATCCACCCACAGCCTGTAGGGATTCATGGGGGATGCAGAGATCCACCCACAGCCTGTAGGGATTCATGGGGGGTGCAGAGATCCACCCACAGCCCATGGGGATCCATGGGGGATGCAGAGATCCACCCACAGCCCATGGGGAAGATGCCCATGCTGGAGAAGGTGATGCCTGAGGAGGCTGTGATCCAGTGGGAGACTCAGTGGAAAGAAGGGCCCTGCTTCCAGGCTGGAGCAGCCTGTCCTTGGAGGACTGCACCCCGTGGAAGAGTGACCCACACCACAGCAGTTTTAGGAGGACTGTCTGCCCGTGGGAGGAACTCACATTGCAGCAGTTTTGTCAGGACTGCTGCTTGTGAGAGGGGAGCCAGGCTGGAGAAGTTCATGGAGAGCTGTCTCCCATGGGAGGGACCCCATGGCCTCACAGGGGAAGGACTCCTCTCCCTGAGCAGCAGAAGAAAGCCTCAGGTGATGAACTGACCAAACCCCCAGGACCTGTCTCCCTGCACTGTTGGGGGGAAAAGGTGTTCTTTATTCGCCTCTTTACTTCTCATTATCCTCCTCTGACGCTGTTAGGAATAAAGTCACTTTATAACTTTAAGCCAAGCCTGTTTTGCCCTTGGAGTGTTTTCTCCTGGTCCTTATCTCAACTCATGAGCCTTTCATTAATTCTTTTTCCCTCTCCTCTGCCCAGCTGTGGCAGGGCAGGGTGAGCGAGCAACATTCATCGGTGCCTGGTGTTGGGTCAGTGTCAAACCACGACATGGTTTCACTTAATAAGCTTGCCATTCCTCCTCTAAAGAGCATGTTTTTCGTGGAAACTTTTCCTGCTGCACAATCAATCTTAAAAAAACCCCAAAATAAACATCAGTACAATCTTACAGTTCAAGAGTCATAAATAACCCAATTAATAATTTTCCAGCTGTACTGACATGTCATAAAGAAAGGTGAATGCTTCTCTCACTTGAGTACATTAGGAACAGTTATATCACAGACATGGAACAGGAATATTCTATGAGAATAGGATCAGAATCAGAAACTTTAATAATATGGATTAAAAATCTGTTATTTTTTGCATTGCCACACACTTCTATTAAGGGCATATGAAAGCATGCATTTTTACAAGTAAAACTATCTGAAAAATTCTTTCTTGAGGAAGATAAATAGCTGATAGCTTTTTATACTTATTACCAATTTTAGTATACAGATTTTTTGTTAAATTAACATAACATAAAATTACTTGAATCACAGTATAACTTAAAGAAAAACCTTTTTTATGCATAATGATGTTAAAAAGCATCTGATTATGTATTGGCAGCAGAATCATATACTTCAGCCACTGATATCATATTACTAATTTTAATAATCAGCAATGATTCTAACCCATTTGATGAATTGCTTAGTAGTAGATATAACAAAGTTTAATCCATGTTGCAACTACTTGAAAAATAAACCCCACAGTACTATAATTTGATATGACAGTCAGGACTGCAAGTGTAAGATCATTAACACTTCACAGGTTATACCCTGAAGTAAATCTTACAAGAAGTTCACATAAATAAGGACAGATTTACACAATTATGTAGTTATGAATATCGCTGCATTTCTAACCATAACTGAGTTCTTCTCAATTTGCTGTTCATTTGACTTTGATATGCATAAAAACCGCAATCCAACAAAAAACAAGTCAACCCATTTTTCCTTTTTTCTCATTTGGTTTCAGGACATTTATATATCAGGTAGAGGTATATGAACCCAGACAGTTTCATCTTAGAGAATTTTTGCTTGTGAAAGAATTCAGAAAAGTTTCATTTGTTCCACTTAGGTTTGCATTTTTGCCTGTTGTTTGACTGGAATGCTACAAAAGACTTACAAGGAGTTAAAGTAAAATTTGGCAAATATAAGACCTCTCTCTGGAAAAAAAAATAAGAAAAAGAAGAAACTGCTGATAATTATGATAAAAAAATTTAGATAACCCCTATGGTGGTAACATCAATATTTTGGAATGTTTTTAAAATAAAAAATGCAAAGACAAGGGAAGTCTCTACTTTGTCAAGGAGCTTTTCATTGGTATTTGAAACTGAACAACTCAAAAATGTTACACTAGCACACCATACTGATCTTTTAATTTACATTATCTTGTAAAATTTCTCACTTCTGTGGAGCCACTGATGACATTGTTTGGTTTTTATATGATAGAGAGAGAACGGAATTGGAAAGGTATTATTTCAGGATATTATAAATAACTCTGCATTAAACACATAGCCTTGAAAGATAGAGGGGGTGGAGGTTAAATTTGCAGTGATACTGACTTAGTCACACTCAGACTTTGAGAACTAGTAGATTTATTCTCTTTTTTTTTTCTTTCAAAATACACACATACACAAGTAGTATTTTATGCAACTGTTTTAGTATTTGTGGTTATCACCATTCTGAACTATTTGACCTCACCATTTTTTAACACAGCTCTTTCTTATGAAATATAAGAGGAACCGATTTCTCAGAACTGTTATATGTGAAACTGTGAGAGACTGTATTTTTATTAACCAGAATTGAACGTTATTTATTTTTTACACTCTGCTTTCAGAGAGCTCACATTTAGAACAGTTTGGTACAGTACACAAACCTATATCAATATTGCTTTCAGCATTTTGGAGCCTTTTGTTTTACAGGCAAACTTTGTGTTACTTCACTACACAATATACTGAAGGCTAGTAATTATTAGGACATGTGGTAGGCGTTTATCACCACTAACACCACACAACCCACTCTATGATCAAGATAAAATAGGGCAAATGGTTCAATTAAAGGCACATTCTTTGGTGCATAACAATAGAAGGCTTGTGACATGGCAAGATTAAGGAAAGACTCAAACATCTTTAAAACTACTCATTACCACCAGTTAAAATGTGCATGTCTGACCTTTATGGTAATCAGTAATTCTCCATTTGCACACTATAGAACTAAATAAGCTTTATTTTAGACACATAGAGTTACTTGTGGTGGCCTGCAGTTAACTTAGCTGATCTCAGAGCTGATGCTTGCAATGAATCAATGGCCATAATGATAGGCCATCATCTTTATCAACCCATTTATGATGACAGGAAGAAAACAGGACTGTAGATTTTCCTGACAAGTGGAGTAGTATTTAAATGTTGACTGCTACATACATCAGATTAACAAGGTTGCAAAGTTACTGAGAATCCCATTCCCTGAGGTACAGATTCACCCTGTGGTGCTATTATACCATAAGGTATATGAAAGATAATTGCTTAGTTTATTATCCTGTTGTCTTTTATGTCAACCCTTAATTGTGAATTCAGAAGCCTCTTGATCTTTCAGCTCCTTATGGACCTGTTATTAACCCCAATCATTTTCATTAGGATTTATTACTATTTTTATTATTAAAGTGCAGGTTTCTTTAAAATAATGTTTCCAAATAACCCACAACTCCTTCATATTGCTTCAGTAAAAGAGAAATTGATG
Source organism: Buphagus erythrorhynchus (assembly GCA_013400855.1). Taxonomy (NCBI): domain Eukaryota; kingdom Metazoa; phylum Chordata; class Aves; order Passeriformes; family Sturnidae; genus Buphagus; species Buphagus erythrorhynchus. The sequence goes on from VZTT01067258.1 coordinate 16,040, forward strand.
AGATATTCAGTCAGCATTGTAAATACAGATCTCTCAAGCTCTTTTCCTTCCTCTGAAAAAAATTTTGCATATCAAAGTCCAGATTTTTTTACTCAGTTACTTCAATATTCAGTTAAATATCTTGTAAACACACAAGGATTTCTGTGGTAAAATCAGATTATTATATTTCCATATGACTTTATAGAATTATCCCAACAGGAAAGTGCAAAGGTGGCAATGTCACTGCTGCTATCTTTCCCCATGGTCCTCAAGTATGGTGGTCAAGCTTTCATACCTCTTGTGCTATACTTCCAGAGAATAATTTAAGCACATTCCCATAAAATACCACATGAAACCTACAGAAGCTAGAAACAGTTAAAAACTATGGCCTGGCTAGTACAGATAAGTAGTCATTCATAATTCCTCCTAATGTATACAATATTAATCTGTATGTACCTAGAAAATCTGACTACTTCCTATACTTCAAAGTCATTGCCTTTGCTACGAGGCCTAGAAAGTGCTTCAGGATTCATTATGACATGTGGAATATATAAGCAATAAGGCATGACAGGGAGTGTGGTTATCATAAGATAATCACACCCCTGGGTCATTACAAAGCATGAGGTGCAGCCGAGCACCTCTCATTCCCCCTGGGGTGTGATTATATCATGATAAGCACACTTCATGCAGTTACCTTATTGCTTTTATAAAAAGTCTTTGTTGGGAAGAAAAACTGTATTTTTTACTTAAAGATGATAAAGTTGGCAGTTTACAGTGTTGAGCAGTACTTTCTGCTAAGCTCATTGGTTTATATGTATTCATCTACTCCTTTTTAATGTGCATCTGCCAAAGCTGATCCGAACTCATCAATCAAAGGGACTTTCCATAATTCAGTATGTGTTCAACTGATACACCTAGAAAAGAACAACTGCATGTCTCAGACAATCTTGACAATCTCTTAGTCATTGACAGTTCACTGGACACCTATTTCCTTTCTCAGAAAAAATATTTTTAAAAATTTAAAATAAATAAATAAAAAGAAAAAGACAACAAAGTTGCTTAACTAACAGTTAAATGATGATTTAAACACATGCAAGCAAGAGAGTTCAGCAACTGAAATACTTGAATCTATAAAAGAAGAAAAAGTTTCTAACTTGTTTTTGCCCCTGGTAGATGTTATCCCACAAATTAAGGGTGACAACTTAATTTAGGGTCCTAGATAAACTACAAAATCCCTCTGCTGTCATTCAGATTGTAGCCTAAGGGGTCTAATGTGATCTTTTGGATTTACAAACACCTGCCTTGGATTATGCCATATGTCTTCTGAGTGGCTCCAGGGGTGTATGCTCTGTCCAGTACTCGGCTCGTTTTGTGGTTTAAGAATGCATAACTGAACACAGAAATATGAAGGTTTGCATCCATTTACAATTTATCAAGTGTGATAGCCATGTTCTGATTTTAGAAGCATTCAGTGGTCTGGAAAGGGGCATATGCATGGGCTGAATTTGGCCCTGGGCCATTTATGAATATAGGTAACACTTTTCACCTAACATGAGCAAGTCACAAATTCAACTGTTTAATTTAAATAGGTCGTTATCACCACATCTTCCAGATTTAAGAGGCAGGGCTAGGAATACTGTCAGTATCCTGGATAAAAAGGAAGAATTCCACTAGACTTCTATCTCCCAATATTTGGTTTGACACAGAGCTCTCACTACTCAAAGAAGCATACAATTTTTCTTCTTCCAACTACTGTTTGAACTCTATCATTTTGCCTTTACATTTTAATCATATAGTGGTACAATATTTTCAGTATTTTAATATTTTTTTCTCTGAATTGTTGCTAGTTTGTATTTCAACTAGAAATTTGTTTCTTAATGCAGAATGGTATGTTAAAAGTATTATATATAAAAATATTCTATATAAATATATGTATATACATATATTATATTAAGGTTATTCCCAAAC
>VZTT01067260.1:0-10817 GCA_013400855.1 Buphagus erythrorhynchus
AGAGCTGTGGTGCTGGGCAGCAGCCAAGGAGCCATGGGGCACCCACAGGGAGGGTGGGAGGAGAGAGAGGCGCGTGGGGAGGTATGAAAGGATGGCGGAACAGGGGAAGGAGTGGGAGAGATCTGCACCCTCCACCCTGCGCTAGGAGAGGGGTCCCTGGGATAAAATCAGGGCTCCCCATGCCAGCCTCCCCAAAAGGGGCCACGGGGCACAGCCAGAGGTTTCCAGCATCCTTCCTTCTGCCGCAGGGAGGGGGCAGCCAGCTCCCAGAGCCACCATGGGGGGCCAGGGGCTGCAGGGCGAGGACGGCTGTGCCCCTGCCAGGCGTGATCTGAAGCAAAGAGGGCACACACAGGAGGGAAAGAGCCACCACCCAGCAGGGACTGGAGATTCATGGGCTCCCAGGTGGCTCCGGGTGGGGTGACAAAACTCCACAAGACATCGAGGCACAGAGAAAAGGCCACTACCCCCCACCTCCCCAGGCACACACACAGAGCATCCCAAAGCACGCAGAGACCAGAGCACCTGTCCCTATTAGCACGGGGGGGGCTAATAAATCCAAGCCTCAGGAGGGGCTGGGGGGCTCCCAGAGGGGAGAAAGGGCTCAGCTCCTGTCAGGAGCAGGCGAGGAGCCGAGAACAGCAGGGAAAGCAGTAACAGGGCGAGGAGAGCATCCCCGGGGGCCGGGGCACCCCTCTCCGCACACCTTACCTGCCCGATAGTGCCACATGCACGTGTCCTGGGCGGCCACCGAGGCAAATCCGGGCAGAGAAGGTGGGGGCTCACAGGGGCTGCAGAAAGGATATGGCCAGTCGATGAGCTTCTTGGCATATTTCCTGACTATGTTCTCTTCCCCAAAGAGGAAGAGCGATCTGTTGACGGTGAAGCAGTTCTGCCGGACGGGGATGGGGTTGTACAGAGCCATAGTCCGGGCTCTCTGCGCTTTGGTTTGCTTGAAGGCTCCCGGGCTCCCTCCCGCAGGGGCAGGAGCTCCTTGCCGGCTCCGGTTCTGGTCGGAGCCCCCATCTCCAGAGCCCAGCCTGCCGGCCACTGCCTCTCCAAAGCGAGCCATCCTGGAAGAAAACACACAGGTGAGCCAAAGCAGCAGCACCGAGGCGGCAGGGGGAGGGGGGTGGGAGAGAAGAGGGAGGGGGTTGCGGGGCGCAGTCCCAACCACAGCCCCCTCCTCCTCTCCGGGTGATGCTCAGCTCCGTCTCTCCTCCATCCCTCCGGGGGAGCAGGGACCCGCGTGGAGGAGAGGTGGCAGCGTGCGGCACCGGCTCGGCGCCTCCGGCACGGCACGGGGGGCAGCCGAAGCTCCAACCCCCCCAGAACGGCCACCCAGGCAGCGGGGAGGGCAGCGAGCCCTCCTTCTCCCCCGTGCCCAGCGGAGGCCGCAGCCGCTCGGCCCCTAAGCACCTTCCCCCACGAAGCAAGGGGTTAAACCCATCCACATCCTCCCCACCGCTCTGCCTGCAAGCCCAAACCAGCCCCTTTTAACCCCCCAGCCCCGCCGCAAGGCGAGCGGAGAGCAGGCACGGGAAAGGCAGGGATCCGAGTCCTTCCAGCCACCCCCTGGCAAAGGAAGGAAGACACAATTCGGAACAGCACCCAGCGCAGCAGCCGCGGCCGGGGGAACAGGTTGCAGCGTGGTCCAGCCTAGTTGGAGCCAAGTGTCCAACTCCTTCCTCCCGACTCCATCTTCAGCATCCTGCGGGAGCCCGGCCGCCCATCTGCCGGCTCGCTGGGCAGCGGGCAGGGGCGGAGGGCTGAGCCCCGGGCGAGCACCTGCGGCGGCAGGGATGCCCAGCCCTTCGCTGCCGGGGCAGGAGCGCGCAAGGCGGCGTCGGCTTCCCGCAGGAGCCGGGCCACAAAATTAAAGGCTGCCGCGCCTCTGCAGCTCGGGGACAGCTCGCTTTAATGAAGTCAGTGGCAACACAGGCGCACACAAGCGCGCACACACGCACAACACGCCCGGCTCGCTCCCTCGCTCCATCCAGTGCGTTCTTTTGGCAAGCACGGGAGCTGCCGCAAAGGAAAATCAGAGGCGAGGGGTGGGTCTGAAGGGAACAAAGGCAATGGGGGAGCCCCCACCCTGCCAGAAGCACACACACCCCCCGCCCTGGCTGCAGAGGGCTTTTCCAGCACACGGGTGCTCTTAGGTGAGTGGCTAAACTGGGGAGCAAGCGGGGCTCCTCTCCCTGCATCTCCCGCACCCCACCTCAGCCCGCACCGAGCATTTCTTTCCGGCCACACGCATCATCCTCCTCCCATCCCTGGGACACTTCGAGGCTCCCGGCTCCCTGCCGGAGCCGCCCGATGCCAGCGGGTGCCCGGGGAGTGCCCTCCTGCTCACTCGCATACAGATGAGCCTCCACACCTCGGTATTTTCCTTTTGACACGCGAAGGAAGGAACAGCGGCTAGAAGGAACAGCGGCTCATCCAAGAGGTGTAAACAACCCGGGCTGGATGTGTCCCTGCAGGAGCTTCCATGGGGGTGGGGGAGATGTCTCTGATCCTACTCCCCCCCACCACAGGCACCCCAATAAGGGCAGGGGACTGGGGACACTGCTGATGCTACAGCCACGCGTGTGCCAAGGTCATCCAGGGATGCCCAGGGTCCCCTGGGCTGGGCTGTGCCCCGGTGGGGGGGCTGCCTGCCCACCCACCCACCTCTGGGGAACCCACCCTGCCCTCCTGGCACACAGAGGGTACCCCCAGACCCCCAGGGGTGTCCCCAAGTCCACTGTACCCACCAGGCAGGGCAGAGCACAGCACACAGCACACCCTGCGAGCTGTTCACATGCAGGGTCCCCCACCCCTCCCACTGAATCCCGAGGCCACAGAGCTCCCCAGGGCCTGTGACACTCGCTACCTGCATTTCCCACAAGCAGACCACCCATGGCTCCAGCCAGCAGCACAAAACATCTAGTGTCCCTGTCATGCTCTTCCCTCGTCCACCGCACCAACAACCTGCTCTGCAAACAAAGTGGCTGCTGCCCTGTCCCTCAAACCTGCTGTGGGGCAGCCAGGACTGCTTGAGGCATTTAAATGAATAAAAATATATTAAATAAATCTAGCTCTTAATCACATAAATCACTAACTCATTTGGGCCAGGGCTTCTCCCTCTGTGCAGCCTGGCAACACCTGACCAGGGACTTCCCCACTTCACAGGCACTAGAGTGGCTGAAGGGCCATAGGTCTCATTTTTTGGCCCAGGCCCTCACGGGTGCACTGCCAGGAGCCTTTGGGCTGGCTGGGTGAGAAAGAGGAAGGACCAGATCCTCCTCAGCAAGGTAACAGAGGAGTGTTGGCAAAAAGGGTAGTGGGATCATTGCCCCAACCTCAGCCAGGCACTGCAAACCCACCAGCTCTCCGTGACACCCAGCTGCTGCTTCCCTTCTTAATTCTCTCCTTCCAATGATCCTTATAACCAAAGTGGGCTATCTGGGGGGTTTTCCCAGCCACCTCACTACCACCCTGCAGCACAGAATGGAGCAGAGGTACCCAGATCCCTCCCAAAACACTTCCCAGGCCACCAGCCAGCCAGAGTGACCCTGGCTTTTCATTCTATGAACAACAGGCAAGGAGGTGGCCACAGCAGCTACCAACTAATTGCGGTCCCTTCGATTCAGTCCAGGCAAGACACTGCCCTAAACGAATCAATTATTATTTGTAGCTCCCCCACCTCCTCCTCCTCCCCACCACCAACACAGCTTCGGCAGCTCTTCCCACCTTTCAGCCCTTTAAGCCACTGTTAATTAAGCCTGAGGCTGGGCCGATTGCCAGGAGCAGATCCTCAGCCTTGCAGAGCTCCTGCTCCTGCTCCCCCCCAGCCCTCTCCCATCCTTGCCTGCACGGCATGGCCCCACTCAGCCAAAAATGTTCAGGCTCTGTGTGGTACCCAGAGCGCCAGGAGGATGGGGAAGGCTGCACCAGCACTGCCCCTGCATCCCCTGCCTGGCTCAGAGCAAGGGGCTGAGGGGGAGGAAGGCATCCTTCCTCCTCCATTCCCTCAGAGAAGGGATGCACCCCTTACCTGGACACTTCTGCTGGGGCACTGGGCTGTCCCCTGAACCCGGAGTTGGCTCTTGCCTCTACTACATTCGCTGCTGCAGAGAGAGCAGAGTGCAGGATGACCTCGCTGGGAGCCTCTCTCCTGCTCAGACAGTGCTAAAGGATGGGATATTTATGAGAAAGCAGCTCCTTAAGAGAAGATTGAGAGCCAAAAGGAAATAAAAAAGTCTCTGGCTATGCCAAGAGATGCAGGCTCTGTTTCCCAGGATGTTTATTGCCATTCTCATCTTGACCCTCACCCAGCACACTGGGATCTGTGAGTCAGGGAGAAGCGTGGCTGATGCCCACATGATTCAACATGGCACAGGGATTCAGAGCCAGCCATGTGGGGCTGTTTGGGTTTTTGTCAATGGAGGAAATGCAAGAAGACAGGGAACAGCAGGTGCCAGGACAGGAAGGCATTCAGGATGTGCTTGGTTTTACCAAGACAGGCTAACACTCCTCCGGTCTGGAGCACAGCTCTGAGAAGGAGCAGCTGAGGGAGCTGAGGAGGGGCTCAGCCTGGAGAAAAGGGGGCCTGGGGGAGACCTTATTGCTCCTGAAAGGAGGCTGTAGCAAGGCGAGGGTTGATCTCTTCTGTTAGGTAACAAGGGACAGGACAAGAGGAAATGGCTTCAAGTCACACCAGGGGATGTTCAGACTGGATATTAGCAAAGGTGCCTTCTCCAAAAGTGTTGTCAAGCCCTGGAACAGGCAGCCCAGGGAAGCGGTGGAGTCNGGGTGACCCCGAGCCCCTGTGCCACATCCCCCCGGCCTCCCCACCACCCCTGCACGGCAGGACATCACCGGACACACGGGGCTGTCCCCTCCGGGGTGACCCCGAGCCCCTGTGCCACATCCCCCCGGCCTCCCCACCACCCCGGCACGGCAGGACATCACCGGACACACGGGGCTGTCCCCTCCGGGGTGACCCCGAGCCCCTGTGCCACATCCCCCCGCCTCCCCCCTCCGCGGGGCCGCTGCCGCCGCTCCGGCATTGCCATCTAGTGGCAGCTGTCCCCTCCCTGCGCCCCCCCAGCCTCGGACAGCAGCCCGGGCCCCGGCTGGGCTCCCCCCGGCTGACCCTTCCCAAGGGATGCTTGGATCAGATGCAAACCCCCCGCGCAGTTCCCGCATCCCTTTGCGCAGCGACGGGAGCAGCCTCAGGCACCCTGGAATCGCCTATCTGTGCATTGCTGGGTACGGGCACCAAAAAAAAAAAAAAAAAAAAAGAAAACCGGGAAATAGTGTTAAAAGCATCCTCTGCCAAGCCTCAGATTACTCAGAAAGCCAGAGCTGCTCCTCAGCTTGGAGGGAGCACCAGGCAGGGAACAAGTCCCTGAGGAGAGGCTCAGAGTTGGAGTTGTTCAGCCTGGAGGAGAGAAGGTTCCAGGGAGAGTTTAGAGCCCCTTCCACTGCCCAAAGGGAATCAAGAGAGCTGGAGAAGGGTTTTGGACAAGGGCCTGGAGTGATAGGACAAAGAGAAATAGTTTCAAGCTGACAGAGGGCAGGGTGAAATGGGATATTAGGAAGAAATTCTTGACTGTGAGGATGGGAGACACTGGGACAGGTTGTCCAGAGCAGCTGTGGCTGCCCCATCCTTGGAAATGTTCAAGCCAGGTTGGATGGGGTCTGGAATAACCTGGTCTAGTGGAAGGTGTCAGTGCCCATAGCAGAGGGGTTGGAGCAAATGATCTTCAAGGTACCTTCAAACCTAGACCATTCTATGACTCTAATGCAGGGTCTGGAGAGGGAGGACAGGCTCCCCTTCCATGACTGATACTCCCAGGAGATGTGATGGACTGCACTCATCTTAGAAAGTGGCTTTTGGCATCCTGATTTATTTTTTATATATGGCTATGCTGAGATGAAAAAAAAAATTAATGAAAAAAAAAAAGGATCAAATGAGAATCATCTACAGTGTGCTCTGGCCAAATTTCAAATTGGGACTGAGTAGCTGTGACTCAGAAGCGTGTTTATAACCATGCAGGAATGCAAGTTTTTTTCCAGGAACAGTTTCATTACCTGCTGGATTAGAAGGAAGATGTTCTCCCCACTTGCAAAGGAGAAGTCCTGCTGAGCTGAGCACCTCTGCAGCAGCAGGGAGACAAAATCCCTGGGCTGGAACAGTTCACCCAGGATGGCATCTCTGGAGGAGGGCACCACACCAGCCTCTGCCTGATGCTCATCTGTGCAGATGTTGGCAGCTGTGGCACAGGCCAGGACAGCCCTGATGACATTTCTTGTGCCAACAAAGCCCTGCAGATGCTCTGCACCACCTCGCAGCAAGGCAGCTCTCACCCAAACCAGGGAAAGTGTTTCCTCTCTGCCATCTGCCTCCACTTTTTTTCCAACAACCTCACCAGGATGTGCCTTCTCCAGCACTGGCAGAGATGGGCACCATCATCCTCACATCCACCAGGACACATTCCCAGCATCAACCCAGAGGTGGAATTTGCAGGGTCAGCACTGGCATTTATCCACTGAGGGATCAGAGGGCTGGAAGAGAAGTGAGAGCCAGCATATCTCACGCCAGGCTGTGAATTCTGCCTCCAGATTTAAGCCACTGCCAGCACTTCCTCACCCTGCCCTGGGCTGCAGCAGCCACTCCATGTGTCACACAGCAGCCATGGCAGGAGAACTGGGATGTGTGAGGCTGGAAGTGGAATTATCTGCACACTGCTGTGATGAAACATCCCCACGTTCACAGAAACCACTGCTTTAATTACCAGGACCCACGAGTCCGGCAGCCAACCTTGGCATCTTCAAAATCAATAGGAAAACAATCTTGTAAAGGTCTCTTTTGCTGGGATAAGGGATTAATCCTCTGCAAAAGGAGACTAGGGTGGCTATAGCTCCCCCCAGACAAGCTTTTGCAGGTGACAGAGACACAGAAGAAGCAGTGGCCAAGCAGCTCTCACCCAGGCTTCCTCCTGCAGCCCCTTCCCAAGACCCCAGCTGCAGCACACCCTGCATTCCCACCCTAGGGATCCCTTTTCCTAACCTCTCTGCAAGTGTCTGCTTAAGACAATCCAGCCCAGAGCATCTCTGGTCCCACTCCTTAAAATGCCTGCCAGTTCTCAGCTGCCGAGCAAAACACAGCGCAACACAAACCTGAAGCAAAATGCCACACAAACACGAGTGGAGCAGGTTCCCCTCAAGGTTCCCAAACCCACAACATCCCACCACAACCCACCAGGGCCCAGCAGCCTCCAGCTGCCCTAGGGGTGAAAGGCCAGGGCTGATTAGCCACGTTTAGGGAGGGAGCATCCATCCCTTCCCCTCCTCCCCTGCATGCAGATGCTTCAGCGATCTGTGGTGACATCTTTCTGTGCAAGCAAAGGGCAGACACATTAATGGTGTAATGATATTTTGATTTTTTTTTAATTTTTTTAAATATTTTTAGTGGTTTTAACATGCATATTTGTAAATTTTTAAGTTTACTAATTTAGCATAGTTTTGATATTTTCTTAAACTAAAAAGTCTTACATTATTTTGAAAAACTAAAGTTTATTTTAAAATACATCTTACAAATTAAGATTAAACTAATTTAAGGGAGATGTGGCCCCACACTGCATTGCTGTGGGACTGGGCCAGCTCACGCATCAGAGCCACTGATAAAGCAGAATGTTGTCACATCTTGAATTAAAGGTGGATTTAGCTACCAAATCGTGGAATCACAAAATAGATTGGGTTGGGAGGGACTTTAAAGGCCATCTAGTCCAATTCCCCTGCCATGAGCATCTTCAGCTAGACCAGGCTGCTCAGGCCTTTGAATGATGGCAGGCTGGGAGAAGCTTAAAGGACAGCAAAGGAATCTCAAGTCCTGAGCACTTATGGGGACACAACAGGGATGTGCATCCAGCCCCACAAAACTCACAGGAGTTGATTTTGGTGCTCAGTCTCACTCTGTCACTGTGCAGCTCCGTGCTTGCACTAACCCACCCCCACAGGCTGCTCAGAACTCCCAAAAACACCCAACCAAAACCAAAAGCCACCTTTGTGGCTGCATGACAACAGCCAAATGAGCACAGGGGGGTTGTTGACACCTCAAGCAGAGGCAGGTGAGGCCCCATCACCCCCAAAGCACAGAGAAAAGGGACAGCATTGCTTTGCAGTGCTGGCTGCAGGGATGCTTCCCCTAGCCTGACACTGCCTGCTCTCCCCTTTCCTACCTCAACACCCCACTCTGGCAATGCAAAGCTCCTTGGGCTAACTCTGCCTTAGGCCAGGAGGCTTTTGTGGCTCAACTGAAGGGCCCTGGAATAACCACTCATTAATAAATTGCCTGGAGTGCCCTGCTGCTTTATGTAGCTTTGCCAGCCCAGGCTCTAATTAACATTTGCAGTCACATCCTGGCTGCTCTGGGCAGGCGTGCAGCAATCCACCTCTCAGGGAACAGCTATCCACCCTCCCCTGCTTTGCCATCACATTAAAGCAAATTTCCATCCCTGCTTCCAACCCCCAAATCCCTCTACACAACCTCTCTCCTCAGCCAAAAGCTGTAGAGCATCCCAGCCTCACACTAAGCAAGCTGGCAGGAGGCGAGATCACACCTATCCATCCTTCTCCATCTCAGACAGGTCCAGCTTTGGGCAAGGCACTTCCAGAGAGGTCCACTTGAGAAGATCCAATGGGGGGAAAATAGGGATATTTGAGAATGGCCCTGCCCAAAACATTGGGACTGAGCAGCATGAGTAAAGGGAGAGCAAAGAGATGAGGAAGGGACAGGGCAGAGACCCGGGGGGATATTCCCCTTCTTGCCACCAAAGCCCTGCAAGAGCCAGACACCAAGCTGCCAAAGTTTACATGTGTGTGGGACAAGCTCAGAAAAGACATCCCCAGAGCCATCCATAGACAGCCAACAGCAAAAATCTTATTTCTAGCCTGTCGAAGGGTTGTCGAGAGGGATTTCTAAAAGCAGTTTTTCAACCACTGCGCTACCCAAAGCAAAATAAATCCCCCAGCATCCTCATGACCCCTCCGGCACAGCAGTGTTAGCTCCAGCCAAAGCCAGCAGGAGATTTTCTTCTCCCTTAGACCTCCTCTTCACCCCTCCAAGAGGGAGGTCCATGCCTGAGGACAATCCAGTGCTTTCTCTGATTCTTTGCCTGCCCTGCTAGGCTCAAGTTGGATAAACACAGCAAAACACCCACTGCCAGGGACTGGGATGACAGAGGAGTCTCCTTCCTGCTTTCAGGCTGCAAATTCCCCCTGCAATAAAAAGAAAGCTGGACCAGAAATCCACCAACTCCATCTCCAACCTAATGAAGCCAAACTCACAGGCTCAGCTTTCTCCAAACAGAGGTGGCTTCGACAAAACTACATTGTCAGGACAAGCGCCAGGAGAAGATGGAGCTGTGGAAAATTTTTTTTCCAGCAGGTCTAAACTTGCACTGAGCAGCTGATGCTCAAGACAGCCAGAGAAGCCCCATCCCTGGCATGCAGCCAGGAAGGAGATGCTGCTTCCCTCTCCCAAACCTGTGAAAGAGAGAAGGCCAAAGAGCAAAACCTCTCTCTGAGAGCTCCTCAGTGCTGGGAGGTGTGAAAAAACGTCCCCCTTGCTGCAGCGACAGGCAGGTGGCAGCTCAGCAGCCTCCGTGAAGGCAAACACCCTCAGCAGCCAAGGCTGAGCATGGCTCCCAGAGATTCCTCAATGGGAAAAAGTCCATTGAAGAATTTTTAGGTTTAATTCCGCCCAAGAAATGGCACGGAAAAGGCAGTTACAGCATATCAGGTACTGTCTCACGAGCTGTGGAGAGGTGGGGGAAAAAGCTACTCCTGTGAAGCTCCTCTGAGGACAAATAAAGGAGTTGGGATTTGTAGCAGAGCTCATGGAGATGACGCAGGTTTCATCACAGCATCATCCACCATCCAAGCTTGCAGGAAAGCTCCTTCCCACCAAGCAAGCTGGTTGGCATCATCCAGGGAAGATGAGACAACACCAGCTCTTTCAGGTGGGTTTTTGGAAGGACAGTGCCCCACTGACCTCCTTCCCCGTGGCTGGGATAAGCACCAGATCATTTGAAAGCTGCTTTAGTACAACTTTCAGGGGCCTTCCTGAAGTTTCACAGAATCATAGAATGGTTTGTGCTGCAAGGAATCTCAAAGATCATCTCGTTCCAACCCCCTGCCATGGGCAGGGACACCTTCCACCAGACCACATTGCTCCAAGGCTGGCTTTGGACAACTTCAGGGATGGGACATCCACAACTTCCCGAAGCAACCCTTGCCAGGGGCCTCACCACCCTCAGTCGAGAAAATGTCATTTTGGGAGTGCATAGTCAAACATCCTCTATATTTTAAAATTGAAAATGTTGAGTTAAATGAAAAATCAGTGATTGTCTGATCAAACTAGATACCTCCTGAGGTCCCTGAATTAACCTATTACACTGTCATCCCTGAAATACAAACAGTGTGTGAGGGTGGGAGGGGCAAGTCAGGTACTACACCTACGAAATTGAGAGTAGTAAGTAACATTAACCCTACAAACTGTAGAAGCTGGAAAACGCCTCTGTCACAAACACTTCCCAGCCAGCAGCCAGCCTCCCATCAGAATCACACAGGGACAGCTGGGGACTGCCTGGGAGAGGGGAAGAGGTTGAATTATTCCAGGGGAGGGAAAGGACAAGGATGCAAACAAGCAGGAAATATCAGAAGTTTCGGTGCCTGCAGGCTGCACCAAATCCTGCTCCGCCAGTGCAGGGATGTGCTAAAAACCAGGCACTGCTGAAGCAGAGGGCTGTGCTGCCATCCAGAGG
>VZTT01067271.1:0-14656 GCA_013400855.1 Buphagus erythrorhynchus
TTTATATTTATATAATATTTATATAAATATAAATCTGAAAAATGACAACCCAGTATTCTGATCTACAGAAATTCTGTAAGTTTTTCACTGCTGTAATTATCTTAACTCTTCAAAGAAAAAAATTATTTGCTTTGTTCTGCAACTGAAGTCTGCTAAAGCCACCATGGACCACTCTCATTTGTGAAGAAAAGTATTTCATCTTGCTTGCAATGTATCTAATTTTGAGATGAATATTCTCCCCATCCCATAAAAAAAAAAATGAAAAATCAGCAGCATAAATTAAATGCCAATAAATTAATGTTAAAAAAACTAGGTCAAAAGATGCATTAATGTAATTTTCTCTCTTTGAAAATGAAGTTTATAAATTTAAGCTCTGTGGCTATAACCAAGAACTATAACATAACCCTTCCTTTCCTAAGCATTTTGTAAGAAGAGGAGAATAATAAGTTTTTTATGTATGAGAAACACATTCCTGAAGAGATATATCTGTGGAAGTGAGATGAAATTGTTTCAATTTATCTTTTATTATAATAGAGCTTTTCTTACTAAATTATGCATTTTTAATATATTCACTTGAAAAAAATGAAGACTCAAATAGTCCTAAATAAACATTCTCATTTAATCCTCAACTTCAGATGGCTACTCTGTATTGCTCCTTTTAGCTGACAATATGAAATAACTCCAGCACTACCCCTGGAATTCTTCAACAAATCCCTCATTGCCAAGAGGCTGTAAGACCAAAAAACCAAATTTCTGATAGGGCAAAGACATAAAATGTAGTAACTTCATTTTCTGAGGAGTTAGTTTTGGAGCTGTTGGATGCAATAACCCTCCAGAAGAAAACTCTGTTGTTAACTGTTATTTCAAACATACTCTGTAATAAACAATTTGTTCCCTTCTAATCTTCAGACTGACATCATCTTTGTTCTTAGGCAAGAAAGTGCCTGTGGGCAGCACCGTGTTAGTGCAGTGCTGGAGGCAGCTCAGATGTGAGACTCACCACCTCCTGTAAGTACTTCTCCCAGAAGCAAAGGGTGTTCCCAGCACTGATCTCTGTAGTTCAAACACTGAAAGTTTTACAAACTACAGCAGAGGAGCAGCACTTCCTTTTTTTCACTGTGCTTCCAGCTGCAGACTACATAACATTTGGAAGTCAGAACAGCTAAATCAGAAATGGAGTTCATGGCTCCAAAAAGACAAAACATTTTCCCAAGCAACTCTTACCACTGTCAGAGTGTATTTAGAATTGCTCATTTTGGTTTAGCAATAAATTTCTTAATAATCTTTTTCACCTCCCTTATGCAGAAAGAGATAATGAATTCATAATGATGTTTTCAATTGAAATTCTACCAATCTTCTCACTTTGATCTTTTGTTTAGGTAAATGGCCCAAAAACATAGAAAAAGGGAAGGATTCTTTAGATAGAAGAGAGGACAGGTGGACACAGATATCAGTTATTTCTGATCTCTTCACTATTTCAACACATATGCATTTCACCTTTTCCTGGAAACATTGCATGACATTTACAGAAAGGAAAGATAAATATAACTCCCCTTTCCAGAAGGTTACAATAATTTTGTGTCACCTTCAAAAGATAATTCAAAGATTAGGCTCAAACTGATTTTACACAGAAAAAAAGAAAGGATAAAAACCCACCTTAAATGCTGCTTGACACCACCAGATTACATGACTACTGAAATTTCCAACACTACTAAGTAACCATACGGTCTTATATGCGGAATATAGCATGCAAATTACTTAATTTTAAAATTTACTATGTTATAAAATCTAATTTTAAATATTTCAAACTTTATACTCTCTCTGTTAGATCCCACCTGCTGCACCACTTCAGGGGGAAGCTCCATTTTCCACTGCTTAAGCTGTCGGGACGCAAAGGAATGCAGGGCGTAGGAAATGGTGCCGTACTCGATCCACAAGGAGAGGTTGGAGCTGTCGATCTCCAGGGCTCGTTTGAAGCAGTTCAGGACAGGGGTGGAGTGCTTCCAGATGGGGCCATCACTCTTCAGCTCATTGGAGTTCAGCTTGTCCTGAATGCGGCTCGCTCGAGCCAGAGCCATCCCAGCCCAGGAGTCAAACCTGTGCAGGCAAGAACACAACCCGTGAACAAACTCCCCCCTGAACATCACACTGAAGGCATGGACAAGATTTGCCTTCTCTTATCTACAACCTCTTCCTCCTTTCATCACACAAAACAGATTTCTGCACTTTCTCCTCTCCTCAGAGTGGAACACAAGCTGTCCAGCCTAAATCATACTGATTAAAAAAAGTGGTTTCCTAACAAAGCACTGCCCCAGTAACTGTCACACCTGGAAAACAGATGAAAAATCCATGTTTATTTTCCATGCAAAGCCAGTATATCTATATTTCTAATGGCAGCACTCCCAATGTTTTTTTTCTCAGTAACAATGCAGCCCTGTAAAAATGTTGTCACCCTGTAGGCCAGCAGACATTATGACACCTTGTACTGTTGGACTCAGCTATGAATAATCATAATCATTTCTGAGCATAAAAATCATAAAGCCAAAATTGTATTCAATTGATGAACTAAAACTGCAATTTCTGCCTGAAGGACTGTTGAGGGTCCAGCCCTGTATTTATTGACAATAGAGTCTGAAGGGTGGTTTCCATAAGCCACAACCTCACTTTAACACCAGGGTTCAGCTGCTTTGGGCTTTTTCAATTTTACCATGATTTTAACACCAAGGTAACAACCATAATATTCTCATATTTTTGCCTGCAATTTCTTCTGATTCCAATTGAAAACTAATTTCTAGGTCAAGTGACCTCAATAGTCAGATTCCTGAGGGGAATGGAACAGGAATTATAGTACAGACAAGTACTAACTATTTTGACTGAGGCAAAAATACTATGCTACTACATAAGGCATCTTCTGAGCAAAAAATACCACACATTAAAGTAAAAATGCATTCCACTCATTTATTTTTTAATTTAAGTTTTAGAACACCAAAACGACAGAAAAACGGGCAGGTGGTAGTATTGGTAATTTCTTTATTTGCCTTTAGACAAAAGTTTTAGCAATTTGCTAGTCACAAGTCCCAGACTACAAAATGCAATAACATTAAACTACAGCTATTTCCTCTGAAGATTTCACATCTAAAATTGCTCTGTGCCTTCACCTTCCCTTTTGTCTCTGTTACGTGACTGGATTTAGAAACAATTTTCTTGTCTCAAATCTATCAAATTAGGGGTTTTGTCACTGACCCTGATCTATCAACTTCAAGGAGAATTAAAATGATAACACCTAATATGCAAACTCTATATTTAATCGGTAAAATTAAAGGTTATTTAATTTAATTTAGAAGACTGATGTTCAGAACATGCCTTATTTTTAAGATGAGAGAGCTTAATCTTGATGGTATTTCAGTGAATTGTAAATTCTCAAGAAACAAGGTGGTTTTGTTTAAATATCACTTAAATACTTTACTTGTATTCACTGTGTAGTTCTCTAGCAGCAAAATCAGCACTTTTAGGAAGAGGTCAGCCTAAACAATTAATCCACTAAAGGATGCCATTTGTGCTACAGCTACACTATCAAATGACATTTTTCACTCCTTATCATGCATGAACATACCAAAGCAAAGAACAAAAGGTGCAAACAGTTCATTCTTCACAGTTATTCTTTATTTCAACTTAGCTTACCCTCTCCTTTCATTTTTTAGATTTAATTTCAAAGCAATCAAAAATTTAATTCTACATTTTGGGTTTTGTGTTCTCTGTTGGGTCGCCTTAGAGATGCCCTCAGTTATATAATGGACCTGTGATAATGGATTGCAGGTGGGGGTTTTGGCTGTTTGGGTTTTTTTTTCATTCCTGAAATCAGTTGTCTGCTTTTCAGTACTGAAAGAAGTGAGAAGAATGAAGAACGTTCAGCAGGGTTAAAAAACACTGACCTGTTTGGACAAATACAAATGTCGTGCATGTAAAATTTAATGGCCTTGGACTGTTCTTTGTTCTTGAAATGATAGTCTGCCAGGAGATAATACAGCTCAGTCACCACTGGTGGGGAATAGTCTGCACCCTCAGGGAGAGATGGTGCCTGAAAATCAAAAAGTTCACATTAAATGAGCTGCACATTTGCTCCTTCCTTGCAGAGGAAGGAGCTTTTTCATCACACAATATGAAGGTTTTGAATATGAAGACATTGAAAGTATTTCACAAATACACAGAGTACTTACAAACACTAATGGAAAATCTCATGCTGACTATATTTCACCATTCAAAGACTAAAAGCTTTGGTGGGATCATCCTTATTTTATTTAAATGCAACTACCGAAGGAAACCCAACATCATGGAATAAATCATTCCACTAATAATCTCAAAGTCAACATAAAAGTAGCAACCTCAACTTTTACTCCCATCAATTTAATTTTTTAAAAAAACAATTAATTATACCTTGCTGCATGTTCCTTCAATATAGGCAGATACAGTCTCCAGGCTCAGCATAGGCTTGTCAGTTCGAGGAACGATTGTGGCAGTTTTCTTCAGGAGGTTGGCCAAATCAGCAGATACAGTACTGGTTTTGTAACTATCAAATTCTGGAAGAGTTTTAGGCTTAAAATACTCAAACATGAACAAAGCATCTTCCCATGTCAGATCAACCTGAAGAGGGAGGTAGATGAGAAGGGAAAAAAATACTTCAAATTCCAGAATTCAAATCTACCAATGATGGTTTTCTATAGCCTTTCTACTTCATAAGAGTGTACATATTACTTTAGCAGGAACTAAATTAAACCCCCCAAGAATAGAGCTAAGGGTGCTATTCATTTATGCTGCTCACAATACAATATACTGCTCACTGATTTAACAAAGATATTGCTGTAACTTAGTGTACGCCACTAAAGTCAACATAAAGTAAAAATAAATTCATTCTATTTGCTCAGAAGACTTTTTCAAAAAAGTTGTTTATAAGCAAGGATCAATTGCAAACATTCTGAGTGACACTGAGATCATGGGTAAGATATGGAGAACTCTGCCCCTTCCATTGCAGAGTCAAGTAAGAAGAGTTAATGAAATGAGAATCAGACAAAATTCTGAGCTTCAAAAATCTTCCAACTCTTTACAGAAAGTTACTTCCACAATTTACTCCTCATTTTCTCTTATTTTCTCTTTCTTGAAAACAGTAAAAGTACCAAAAATAATTTACAGTTCTCTTCTGCTATATTAAGTTTTTCTCCTTTTATTGCCCACTTTACCATTACAGTTAATTTTGCTCTGCCTTGAAAAACGGAGAAGTTGCAGAGGGTAATCTCCTTATACTTCCCTTTTTCTTACTTATCCCCTTTCTCTCATTATCTTCACTCTCTAAGATGTACATCTAACATACAAAATTTCCAAATATTCAATGAACAGTAATGTAAAACTATTTGTGTATTTTAAAAGGTTTGTTCAACAGAGCCAGACAATCATTTTGCTTGTATGAAAATAGTTTTGATCTATAATTCTATGATCACTTGCATTTGGTAAGTGCAAAATAGTCTGGGGTTTTGGAACATCAGTGATGTTTCTCAAGGCAGAGCATTGTATTGCTGCCCTGTATTTTTCTCTTCCTCCCTTAATATTACAACCCTCTTCCAGAGGCACTTTATAGTTGCCCTTCTCCTAAATTCAACTGAATTTCACATTTCTCATAAACAGTTGCCAGGTATTTACCATGAAGTGATAATACAATGTAGTTGCAAACTTTTAACAGTAACATTTTTCACTTTCATGAACTGAAAGGCTGGCTGCTAATGTTTTCTTCTCTCAAGCTGACTTTTCCTCTCTAAATTTTCCTCAACCTTGAACTTCTTCTCAGCTGAAAACAGGAAAGTGATAGCTTAATAAAATCAGTTTCTCAATACTTTCAGGATGGCAGACTACTATGGATAAGACTAGCATTTAATTTAAAATATTCGACTCATTATAATTTAAAAAAATATGAAAACTTTTAGTTTATTCTCTACAATATGTAAAATACATAAAATTTACAAGGAAAGAAAAGTAATCTTTCTCCAAAATATATCAAAGTGCATTAGAACAAAACGAGAGTGCATCTTTCATCACTTCAGGATATTCCACTGACACTGGATAACACATAACTTACCTGCTGTACTGAATGTTCTTCTAGGTACCTTGCTTTGCTTTTTTTGCTAGGGAAACCATATAAGCAATAAAAACATTGTTCCAAGGCTGTTTCCAGCTCTTCTTTGTATGGGTGAGTATCCTCAGAAGTGGAAGCTGCAAGTTCTTTCTGTAGTACCTGAACCTACAAGCCAAGCACCAAGGACAAGGTCACCTGCAGATCACAGGGAGCTGCCCAGCTGTCTGAAGGCAGATGATGAAAACAACTTGAAGGGACTACATGGATTTTTCCCAATAACAACCAAATAATTCTCATGTATTTCTGTAAACTGGTCTCACACAAGTCATTCCAATGGCAATGCAGCAGCACTGAAGTGCTTTTATTTTTCTTACTGTGTAATTCACAAACACTTATCTTTAATCAATGAAGTTAAACATCAGCTTTATGTTTCAGACTTAAAATTATTCAAAGTTCTCCCCCTACATACCAAGCTGCTTCTGTGAATAAAATTGTGAACTACAGTTCATCAATGCTGTGAAAAAGGAAAAGGTACAGAAGAATTTCTGCCCTAACCCACAACCAGACAATTTCCTCTGCACAAAAAAAGCAGGATGGAGATGACTTTGCAGCAAAAGAAGAGAGAGAGTTAATGAAAATCTGGCTAAAAGGACTATAGAATTAACAGTATGAACAGTATTACACAGATGGCTACACACCAAGGGAAGTGGCTGGACTGATCCCAAATTACTAAACACTGTAGCAAGTTGCTATCTTTACCTTCAACACTACAAGAGAAAGTATCCATCAGTAGAATATTTTGGAAGATGCTGATACTTTAAGACATTCTTTATAAAAGCTGCAGCTGAATGCCAAAAGAAGAAAGGTAACTCCTTGAAAATTCTCACTAAGCTTCCATAAAAAATGAACCAGAAAGGAACACATTCCAAGAGGCCATTTCAAGGTCAATAAAAATATGTTCACCAAGAATAACCTGTGTAGGGGGATTCTGGATATTTATTTCATAACCAAAACAAAACCCACACAATCACTGAGGTTTAAGATGCAATTTCCATGTGTTCCACTATGGAATTTCAATTTAAAGAAAGAAATGTTTATTTGTGACCATTTATCATTTTTCAACATCTAGGATTGCAAACTCAATTATTTATGCATGATCCTACAAGAAGCTTATTATGATGGGATTTCCTGTCAATACAAACACAAGTCTGACATTCTACATGTAAGAAGCTCATTTGTAAGAGCTGGAATTAAACATAAGATGCTGATTCTCTTCTGATTAAAATATCTGTGCTAAAATCAAGGTACTGTTTATTAAGAGGCAAAACCGTGAAAAATAAAAGCAAAGACAATTCTTAGAAAGCATTTTCAATGACATCTGCAGTCACAGTAGACTCATTCATACTGAGTCCCAGCAGACACCTTATTGCCAGCACTTTCCCTGTATGAACTTGGGAACAACATTTGAAATTTACAGAAGGTGTAGCTAAATAAGCTGAAGAAAAACAGTGAGCATCAGAGGATACTGTAACAAAAATCTTATATTCCTACTGCTACACACAAAAGCACAACTAACAGCAGTAACAGAACTCTCACTTGAAGAGCATTCAAAACAATCTCCTGTGTTCTTATTCAACTTTTAAGTTCTTGGCAGAAACCCAAGAATTCCTAATAATTCCTAATTGCTAAATAATTCCTATTGCTAAAGGCCTTAATTAATATTAACACCTTCTCTTGCACAGCACATTCACCCACAAGCAATATAAGTTCCTTGAGCAGACAGTTCATGTACAGAAGGTGATCATTTAACACTGATCTATGAAACACACTTCACATTCTTGAAGCTGCCTTTCTCTTCAAATAATTCATCCCATTTTCTCTTTGTCTTTTCCTATCCTTCCAATACCCTTTCATCTCTGAAAACTAAATTCTTGTGTTTAATAATACTATATTATATTTTAGTTTAAAGAAGCAGGCAATTCTGTAAGTGAAAATTGAACATTTTGTTTAAAGTATCTGATGACATTTGCAAAGATCTCACTGCAAATACACTGCCAGCTCTCAAACATCTGTACTTTCCCCACGTTCACAGCCCATACTCTGTGACTCCCCAGGCTGTGGGTACAGGCACTTTTTTCAGGCACAATTCAGACTCATCATATCCGTGGGCAAGCTCAGCCTGGGAACAGCCCATCTAATTTCATAAAGCACAAGGCCTGAGCTAATAAGCCCTCTGGAGTCCCTGCAGGGGCAGCTCAGGTGTATCAGCATTATGCTCCTAACAGCAGGGAGGCTGAGGAGAGCAGGACACAGAGATAATCTGATAGTTCCACCCTGAATCAGCCTCAGTTCAAACACTGCTCACTCACTCCAGTCCTAGCAGGGTGAGCTGACTCCTGCAGAACCCCTCAGGCTCTCTGTGCCATCCTTCCCAGCTGTCTAAATTACTGTCCTGGACATGCTGCTGCTCAAATGCAGAGCTAGATGGGGTCTGGCACTGAGCTGTGGCTAATAAGCTCCAGGGAGTGCTGAGAAGGGAAATTAAGAGATTCCTAAGTAGCTCTATGCAGAACTAATCATGATTTTTTCTTGGCTGAAGGTAATAAACCTCAGTGAAGTCAAGCTGAATCTGTAAAGTGCCACTGAAATGTCCCTGTAGAGCACAGCTCTGTGGATGCCACAGCACCCCATTATCTGGGATTTGCCAGCAGCCAGGCTGTCCCAGGCTGTCAGTGCTCTGCTCAGGGAAACACTTGGGTTTCTGAGCTAAGACAAAATCAGCAAACACATAGAAATATTCTACTTAACCATGGGAAATTTCTTTTCTGGTGTAACAATGAGACTTCAAGGAATAATCTTAAAAAGGCCAACCATGAACAGGTAAGCCCTTTCATCTAATAATGCTACAGCATTACTGCCGAGACACCCATTCCTGGAGCATATGAGATGTAACACACCCATCTGAACAACAGAGTAAAGAACAGCCTTAAGACACAGGAAAATGGAGGGCTAAAGTAATTCTTCATTCTCATCATTGTTCAACAGATGGAACTCTACATGTATATTTTAAATAATTTTTAGTTAATAACATGAAAACAATAGAATTGCTATTTTTTCAGACTGTGGTATAAAATCGAAAATCAAACAAGACAAATTTATCAACCACAGAACAATTAAATTCATTGCAGCTTCAGAGCAAATCCAGGTAACACCACAGGATGTGGGAGCAATCAGGAACATTCCAGTTGAGTAACTGAGGACAGATCATGGCCTGCAAGTCTTTACTCTCATGATTTGGAAGAAGCAAACAACCAAGCTGTTCAAAACTGAATTTTCTTGGCTGAAAGTTTAAATAAGTTCTTTTTACATGATAAACAGTATTTATGTGCACTGAAAATGTGCAAACCCTACCTAAGATTTGACAAATTCAGTTCTGTGAAGTGAGCAACTTATTTAGAATCACTGAGACAAGACGAATATGGAATCCCATTGTGTTACTTTAGCAGCAATTTAAAAGGTGTAACACTACAGGTTTTTTTTAGATTCTGAATGATGTACAGTTCTGTCAGACTGCTTGGTTATTCCTACTTCCCTTTCAAATCCCACGAACAAAATAAAATACTAGTGCAAGAAGCAAAACAAAGGAGAAAAAACAGAAGAAAACAATTATTCTTCTCAGTGAGGTAAGTCCAGAAAACAATGGGAAGTATGACTGAAGGAGACCAATATAAGAGAGTCCTGAATAACAAACCTTTGCTATTCAGATTAAACTGACTGAAATTTTCATATGTTTGTCTGGGAGAAGATGGAAAGTGGATTTAAAAGTGTATATTTAACATGAAGACAAGGCAATAAACAATCTAACTTTGAACTTTGTTTCCTGCTTTGAGATGTGGCTTGGTCAGATGACTTTCAGAGATCAATCAGAATCAATCTCAGTTATTCCACAATGCCAATACTTACATAGAACTTGAGCAGAGCACCATCTGAATTGCAACACCAGGATCTTCTTCCCAAATACTCATGAGCTGTGTTCAGCAGCATAAGTGAAGAAGGCAACATAGGGGTATCAGGACTCACTGGAAGAAAGAAATTGGTAAATACTAGGGTAGCACAGAACTGAGTTAAATCTGAGTCAATGCTTCAACTGGCAAAAAGCTTCCTCTCTGGTGGAAAGTGATGCTTGCATAGCCCTCTATTCCCTTCAGCCAGCAAGGTAAGACAACAAACAAGTATTTTATTTACTTATATTCCTGAGCTAGATGGTAAAGAACTCAGGTCCAATATGTAAAAGTGAAGAAATAATCCACCTTCTTCTCCCTGGTTCTGCTGCTGCTGGCAGCAAAGGGATTGAAAAGCATCCTCCTCATGCTGGATGATCCTGTGCAGGATAATCCATGGAAGCACCGAGGACACATATGGCTCTTTGGGCTCTTCCTGGACAGCCATGCTGCAGTCTATGATCTAATAAAGAAACAGACATTAGACAGACAAAGTGCTGCAAGACAAAGATCGAGTGTGAATCCTTTCCAAACAACCCAAAGCTGGCAACACGTTTCACCCCAAGGAAATAATCTAAAGATGAGTCTCAGCTTCTCACAAGTGGCAATAAAAATGCTAGAAGTAGATCAATCAGTAGGGGAAGGGTAGTAGATTATTTGCCCTCCTCTGACATTCCTCTTGCATTTTCGACCTAGATGTGTCTCTGTTATATGCTGTCAAATGCTATATATTTGTAAGTAATAATAGTAAGCAAATACACAGCACCAATGCTTAGCATTATTAGGTCTCATTATTGTACAAGAAATTTCTCTACAACCCAGATGAAGAGGAACTTAAAAAAATTCCTGAACTCTAGAACAGGTCTTACAACAACTGTTGAAGACCAACTAGAATCATTAAAGATGCTATATAAATGATGTGCCTGAACACTCTGTTCTCCAGAATTCCATTACATTCCATAACACATACAACTTTGCACAACAAGAGTATGATTTTGTAAATAGTGAAGGGTCCTTGGCTCTTACTGAAGTAAATGGAGATTTGAGAATTGCAAGCACACTGAATTTTGACATTAACTGGACCCACTTCTTAACAGAACTGCCATTTGTAAGTCTGCCATTTGTTACCTGGATTGAAAATGCTCACTCAGTTTTGAGGTTTGAAAGTACCTTCTGTAAAAGGATAAAATTAGCTGTATTCATAATTCCAGAAGCACTTCACATTTCACTTTTCCCCTGCCCTCTCTGTTTTTACTAGAAAAACACTTACTTTGGCCAGCACTTGCAAGCAATTCTACCATGTCTGTAAGGCTCTGTAAGGGACCTTGCCCTCCAACCTGAAGCACATACAGGTAAGATCAGAGCCATAACTTACAAGCTACACCCAGGCAGCTCAATCTTCACATTATCACCATTTCAAATAGCCTAAAACCCCAGTGTTAGGTTATCTTAGCACCATATTTTGATTGTTTTAGACAGCTTGGTGTCTAAAGGTACCTGCTGGTACCGGTTCTAGCACAGGTGTGTGCTCAGTGCAGGTCTGTCACCCTGCAGACTATGACAGTGCTCACACAAGGTGGGAATAAACATCTTCACAAAAATGTAACAGAAATGTAACCAAAACTATCTCTAGGAGTGGGAGGGAATTCACACAGCAAGTGTATCATGTCTGGAGGTCTGCAGCACACAGCACCTCTCTGCTGGTGCAGGGCCTGGGTTACCTGGATCAGGTTGTTTGTTAACCGAACGAGGCTTGGTGTGACAGAGGAGTCTTTTAAGATGCTGTTAACTGATGATAATGAAGTATCTATTCCTGTGAGCAGCTGTGTTACCGTAGCAACCCACTCCTCTTTAGCAGAGGCTGCTGTCATATTAATCATCTGCTGAATTGCTTCATTCAAGGCAACATCTGAGCATTCAAAGCATTGCTTGTAGTCTTTCAGTTTGAGCAGGGAGTCCTAGGGAATGTAAACATGAAAAAGATCTATTATAACAATGAGGAGTTTATTTTAAACATGAATGCACAGCAGGGCAAAGCAAAACACTATCCTCAGTTAATGTGATTACTTCAGTGAAATGAAACAGAACACCTTTAAATACAATATTAAAAGGACAATAGGAGGTGCATGGATCCTGGATGACAAATACACAAGCAGGATCTAAATACAAAAAAATCATCACATCTTTCTGCTTTAGTAAAAGATGCAGGGAAAGAAAATAGGAAAGGAATGGCTGTAGGTCTGAAATTCTAATGACCTATAGCTAAATAGAGGCCTCACAAGAAACAGGGTTTGGATCTCCATGATTGGGTGCAACCATTTTATTATTTCATAAGTAACAAAGTAGCAACTCTAAGGCCAGTGTTACAGCAACATTCTCCTGCTTCTTGCTACTCTCAAGAGGTTGAGTCAAGAGATAGCATGGAAACTGTAGGATTTGGTTCAGACCAAATCAGTAAAAAGACCATCAGCCTTTCTTTGGGCAAACTTTTTCCCCCAAATAACCTAATAAACTCTACACTTAGTTTTACAGTGTCAAATGGACTAAATCTACAGCAATTATACTGCATGTATCAGGAGTTTCTCATTCATGCAGGAGAATGTCTTTACAGCATAAAAATCATTCATATGCTAGATAACCAAGTTTCAGAATGGTTCTAAGTCACCATATAGTCAACAGCAGCATGAATCCATCCATAAAATAACTCAGGAAATGATTCAAGCTTCTGTTCATTTCATGGAGGCCTCAACATTTTGTATCTTTAGCCACATTCTCAGTCAGCAAAAGCTGGCACATTGCTAATGATGTCGATAAAGCTGTGCTCTTCAGAGCATTTACAGATATGGTTCCACGTTTTGCTTTGTAAATAAGACTCATAACTGTTAAGACCCACTCCAGAAACCCTTCCATCCTGTTTTCAGGAATACATCTTGACTCCTTACTAGAACAGATTTTTTAAGAAACAAAGCAAACCTGGAGGAGAAGCAGCTGTGCTGGTCTCTCTGGTATGGACGTGACAAACTCCAGATGTTTGGCTCTGCCGTAGCCATTAAAGCACAAGGTTGGCCGGAGCAGGTGCACCACTGCATTGTAATCCCCTGCCTCATACAGGCGCTGGATCTCTTCCAAGGACTGGCACCTCTCCAGAGATTTTAGGTTCTTTTCAATCTGCACAGATTATATAATCTTAACTTTTATTTTCACATATACTTGACTACTGACACTTGTCCCAGCAGTTTAGCTCTTAATGTTTAAAAAAAGAAAAGAAAAACACTGATTCAATAATCTACTGCTGTACATGCAGCTGCTTTAATATTTTTATTTTGCATAAAAGCAATCTAAAGATGTACAGGACCAACAGATACAAAAACTGTAGTTTTTGAAAAAGAGACAGAAGTCTTGACACAATCTTCCAAGTACAGAATCCTCACTCTGAGATACAGGATACTTCCATCACAAAAGAACTAATTGGTAGGTGACATGTGAAACTGGAAGAGATGGAGTGTGAGGGATGGAACAGGGAACACACACCTGCAAATGAATTCTTACCTCCTCTAAAGAGACCACAGAATCAACATGCAGATTAGGCAACCGTATCACAATGCTACACTCATTGCCAGCTTTGGCTTGTGTGCCAGTGGCGTTCTGCAGCATTTCAGTGCAGATATCATAGTTTTCAAGTGCCTGTTCCATGTCTCCCTACAGAAACAGTACAGAGGAAAACAATCAACCAAAAAATCCAACAGTTCTCATTGCAGAAAAGGTCTCCAGAATTTGTGGAAAATGTTTAAATTTAATGCAGCCACTGCCAGTGTGATTACTGCATGTCCTCAAAAATTAAAAAACAAAAGCAAAACTATTTAAAAATATCTTACCAATTATTTCAATAACAGCTAAAACAAATCAGAAAAATAGAATTCAGCCTGCATAAATTCATAAGATTGGTCTGGAGTGCTAAAACCCCTTTCTTTTAAAAAGGCAGAAGAGTAAACCAACAGAAATAACTCTTCCATTTGTGCAAATTAAAACATCAAGTCATGAAACATTTGTATATTCTGCAAAGTGAATTAATTCTATCTGCTTTGGGCAAAGTAGTTGAAAGGTCAGGAAGGAATGCAAAGGCAAAATACAACTCTGTATATCCCAAGAAAAAAAATGCCAGTAGTTGTATAGGAACTCTCATTTTTCCTAAATAACTTCATTAAAAAGGAATCCTTAGATTCAAAAAAACAAAACAAAACAAAAACAAAAAAGCGAAGGAACAAGTTAGTTCACACTTATGAAACTAACTCACATAACTAGTTGACAACTGATTTAAACATAATTGATGCATAAAAAAACCCTCTTTGATGTCCTGAGGAAGCAACACTTAGAGGGAAAAAAAAGACTGGGATCAAATAACATTTCTTTCAAATTATTCCCTTAGTGATAGGTTTAAAACCCTCTGCTTCAAAATTTGCATATTAAATTAAAAAGTCTTCAAAAGCAGAATCATGCCACCTTGAAAAAGCAGAGGGAAGAGTAATAAAACAGA
>VZTT01067271.1:14786-30295 GCA_013400855.1 Buphagus erythrorhynchus
CTACTCCAGGTAGCAAATGAAATCACTGTTTTAAGCTGATTTTATCCACATGCTTAAAAGAGTTGAGTTTCCCAAATCAGCTGCATCTGAACAATATAGACTTTAATGTGGGAGAAGCTGTGTTTGTTAAAGCAGAAGTAAAGCAAACCTGCAGTGCTAGAAAGCGAGCCTTCAGCCAGTACACCCGAGTGACAAACTCCATCCAGCCCTCCTCAAACAAATCTCGCTGCGAAGACGCGAACGACAGCTGCAGCAGGTCTCCCAAAAAATGAGTTCCTGGGAAGTCAGGACCAAACTTTCCATTCACAGAGGCNCCAGAAAAAAAGACCACATAATATAACCACATCTTTCCATTCACAGAGGCAGCAGGGCAATTTCGTGGAGAAACTGCAAGTCAGTTATTACATTTTATCATTAAGTTACTGGCATCCCATGGAAAGAGTCCCACACACCAGAATTTCAAAGGTACTGATCTACCTAAAGGCAAACAATTGATAGATCAATAAAACACAGATCTGGAAGATATTAAGTAAAAATTGCTGCAAAATTCAGTGAATTCCTGAAAGCTTTTCTTCATATAACCCCAGTGTTTTCAGAGTCTGAAGAAAGTGACATGAAGTTCTCACCTGTAGAACTCTTCCCTTTTGTCAGCAGCCACTGATCTAATTGCAGTTCCATGCAAGAAAGGCTCATTAACATCATATCCTTCAGAAAAAGTAAGGAGGTATCAAAAGAGTATTCACAGAAAGAAATACTTTAAAAGAAGCAGAATTTTTTAAAAAAATCACTAAATTTGCAATTTACTTCAAAGAAAGCCTTCATCTTGTGCTCTTGGGATTCCTATTCCCAAGCTATAATTACTTCTTCTGCCTAAAAGGTGTATAATAACATTGACAAATCAACAGGTACAAAACCAAACAATACTTAGAAGCATTAAAAAAGAAAAATCTCAGCTCATGAAAGAAGGTCAGAACAGCATTGCTTGATGCTAGAAAAAACTGTCATCTTTACTTTTTTATCTGGCTGAAATAAAACTATATTAAATTGCCAAATCATGCTAAAAGCATGATTCCAGAATATAGTAGTAGCATTGACATTTGAAAAATAAGACCAAATTTACATACAAGTAAGCAGTTATGCACTAATAATGAGAACCAAGGGAATAAATTTATAAATGTACTTACATTTGTTTAAAAAAGGGCATGTACATGTGAAAAATATACATAAATAAGTCACAGGATGTATAAAAATTTAACATCTGCTACATAGAGGCACTTTTGTTTGTTTTGTAAATGACATCAACGGAACACAGCAATTTTCATAATTAATATTTCATTTGCAAAGAATCTGAAAAACTATTTCCAACTGAAGTCATGCCAAAGGCAAGTAACTTTCCAAATGAATACAGACTAACATTAAAAAGATAACATAGGCTGGCTCAGTGGCCAAGAAGTTTCAGAACTAGTTTTATAATTCAAGGAATATCAGCTTCTATCATTAAGCTGGTCTTTACATGATTATAAAGAACTTACTATTTTTTCTATTTGCTTTCAGTGAATTAAGTAATAACATGGTGATGCTGAGGAGGTGGTTTTGGTTTGTTTTGCTGTTTGGGTTTTTTTACTGTAAATTTCAGGTTATCTTAAAACTACACTGTATTTACTCTATTTAAAGCAGCAATGCTGACCCTCAATCAGCCAGTGAGAGCTGAGCAGACTCTGTACTAACCTGATGACAAAACAAAACTGTGTCATATCAGAAGAAAAGGGAGGAGGGGAAAAAAAGAAATAGCAACAGAATAAGGGGGTAAAATAAATCTATGCCAATTACATCTCTATGGGTGTGTGTGTGCATAAACACACATTATATACAGGTTAGAGGTGTATGTAGCATCACCCAGGTCTGTTCAGCTCAGGAACAGCTGCAGTGCACCAAAGTTTAGGACAGTTACTACAGCTGGGACAAGCAGTTCCAGACAGAGCTCAGTCAAACCTGTGCCTGCTGGATTTCAGTTGGGTACTTCTGGCACACCAAGACAACAGCAAATACAGAATAAGGAAAGGTGTTGCATTACCTTGATGTGTTGGTTACTTGAGTCCCTCAGGAGGGGGTTGGGAAGGCTATTGCTGTGCTTTCTCCAGCTGTTATAGATACTGAGGACCACCTCACACAAGCCAGGAGGCCACTTCACCAGGAACTTTTGGCTGATGACTTTTAGATATCTCATCATCAGCTCCAAGATCCCACCATTGTTCAGGTTATCCAGCAGGAATTCATGAACGTCCTGTTTTTCTAGAAAGTAGATAAACACAAAGGCCTACATGTGTAAGGTTGAGGCAGATCATAACTTGAGACAATTAAGTTTCAGCAGTGTTTTATGCACTTATATCACAGCAGTTCTTCTGTGCTGAACATATGCAGAATTCAGTTACTGCATTCCAATCTGTTTAAATGGGAAATTCCACACAACAGGCTTCCTGCACACAGTGATTAAGCAATCCCCTAAGACTTAAAAAATTAGTACCAACTGAGATACTTCTATACCATAAAATTACACTTTCTAAAATAGCATATACTTCTGTATCTTCTAGACATGACAGGAAAATACAGAAAATAAAGCATACAATATGGCAAAAACGACAAAGAAAGAATAGGAGTTATAATGAAAGCCCTACCAGATTCCATAAATGTTGTAGAATCAAATGACATTCTGTGTGGTCCAACATGCTGAAAATTCTCCTCCTTGATCTCAGATTGCACCTCATAGTTATTGAAAGGGTCCTCCTCCTCCTCAGGATCTAATTTCCTTAATCTGTGTGAAAGGGGGACAAAAACCACAATATTAACAAAGTCCTCATTCTTTCTTCCATTACTAGGTGAAACCTAAATATGAAACATTGTGCAAATTTTAACAGTGAAAATATATTACTGAAACAAATTCAGAGATATGCATCCAGTTCCTTTTGTCCAAATCAAGATTACTTTATCTTATCCATTTTGATATGTGCATTGTCTGCTAATTCACTTTAACAGCAGTAAATGATTTCTTATTTTTCAATTTTTATTCAGCAATTTTTACTAAAAGCAATCTTACTAAATTTATCAGAAGATAATGCACCACATCTGCTTCAAAAGCAACATGGGACTGGTAGTTTAAAGGTTGGGAGGATATCAATCAATCATAATCCCAAACAGCTTCTTCTCTATGATTATCTCATAATGAAAGTTTTGCTGTACAGTACCTGGAAGGAAGGAACTTCACCAAGAGCTCTTGAAAGTCAACCTTCTCCTCTTTTTTACACTTGGTGTTCCGAACTCTAGCAGATCTCCTTTTGGCTGTTTCACCACTGTCTTCTGTAATTCTTCTTCGCTTCACTCCTTTCTTTGATTTATCACCTGCAGATATGTCACCTAAAAACATAATGAAGAAATAACAAAACCTGACAGGTTAAATTGACAAAATAAAAAGCGAGTAATTTTTTAAATTTTTATTCATTGGTTTCCATCTGAATACAGTGCCACATGTACAAAAATCTTGTACAGATTTGAAATAAATATAGCTGACAGGTTGGTCTTCTCAGCTTCTTAAAGTGACACATGAGCAGAAAAATAACACAGTCATCTTTTTGTAAAGCAGCTCATTCATTCTAAGGAGCTCAAGGCCCTTCCCAACATTAAAAGTTTGATATGCATCACTGCTGGAATGGATGAACAATTTTTCTCATCTTAAAGACTGAAAAACTGAGGTGTGAGGCAACAGCACAAAACCAGAAAAGGTCAGATACTCCTTCACCTTCTCTATCAGATGTTATACATATGCTGAAAAGGTACTGATTCCACCAACATGCAGTTGAAAGACAGCATGCCCCAAAGAATTCTGAAGTGTTTTTTATACCCAGGTAAATAGGAAAGATATCTTGAATCTTAGACTGAAGTACCTTGCTCACCTACAGTAGCTCCTGGCTCCAATGAACTCTGACTGTGACTTGGGAAGTTGGGTGTGGTTGGAGTATAAAGCAATACAGGATCTGGCATTGTCACCACTGGATTAGTGCTGACAGGAGTTGGCTGAATAACACTGACAGGAGTAGAGGTGGGAGAAAGCATCAGATGTTGAACTGGGTCTCTGTACTCTGAGAGATCAACTCTCTTTCCCAGACTGGGTCGAGGAGGATCACACGTTGTGAGGTGCTGGTACATGGCAAGCAAGGCTTCTCCTAAACACTTCCACCTGCAAGTGGAAACACAATGGCATCACAACATCACATTATTTTCTATATTACGTATATAAACCTAACAGAATTCAACATTGTTTTTCTCCAACGCTTAGAAACAGCAAGAGCAGCTTCTCAGTGGGACAGCAATATACACCTGAGTGTCAAAAACCTGTCCCATCACTCAAAAAATGTCTCTAAAAGACACAGGGTCCATGCAGTAGTTGCTGAGGTAATTACTCTATACCAAAAGCTAAAAAAAAAGTAGTGCCAAACAACGTTTTCAGGTTCTGCATTCAATCAACAACACTAAAAGAACTCATCCCTATTCACAAGTAGAAACAACAACTCTGCAGTACGAACTACATGCAGAGTCCATTAATATTCCAAAAAAAATGTGCAATACAAAAATCAAACTCCAATCCTTTATGCCTTAATAAAGACATATATAAAAATTTACTAGTATCCTTATATCTTCCTGCAAATAAAGAACTGCAAAATTTTTCCTGAGTTTTCATTATCCCTATAGTAAAAACCATTTTTAAAAGCTAAACTTGCTTTAAAATTTGCATACAAACTAGTCATATATGAAAAATCCAGTAATACATTGGAATAGCTGCCAAATCATTCTCAGATACCATATTTGTTTTTTACATTACTGGTTTAAAATCAAAAGTTGAAAACTAATAGGTATGGGCTTTATACTAAAATCATAAGCACACCAAACCAACCTATAAGCTACTAAGAAAACACTGGGGAGTTGGTTTGTTTTCACAAGGAAAAAAAAGATCTTTTGAAGAAATCTGAAGCACAACACAGTTGTCAGAATATGTGCTCCAGAGGATCTTTTTAAAAAGAGAAAATATGAAGACGTACGTGAAAAAGGGAATTGGCTGCACCAGTCTGAGGTCTGGCTCTCTGTCACGCACCAGCAATGCTTGTCTTTTCCTACGGAGCTCCAGTGCTTCATTTATGATTCTTCCTGTTTCAGCTGCACTCACATTCACATTATGGATAGACATGTCACTAAGAAATAATGAAAAATGGAGATAAGTTAGTTTTTGGTTGCTGGGTTTTTTTATTAAAGCTTAGAGGGGATTCATTTAACACCCTCATAGAATGTAACAAAAATAGTGATAAACGAAGCATTCACATAACATTGTGTTACCAACTTTATAGCATACATATAGAAGTGTCAACCAGCAGAAATTTTTGTTCTGAATGATCAGTTAACTTTAACAGATCCTGTAAATCTTACGAGCCTCTATTTTCCCACTTTCCTCCTACCCACTCATACTATAAAATCCATACAGAAAGGAAAGCAGTAACGTGTTGAGAGTTTTAGGTGAGGTTTTCTTGGGGGGGGCAGTGAGAGTTGGTTTGGTTTGGGTTGTTATTGATCTGTTTTAATTAGGAAAACTAAAGTGAATGCTGCAGAGATCAGGAACTAATAAGTAAAACAAAGGCAGATGATTACAAGAGATCTAGGTATGAAAATAAATGAGCAGCAACAAATAGATTATTTTCTTCTTTCTACCTCCCTCCAAAAGGAATTCCTGAAGCACCAACATGTAACATTATCATTCAGAAGCCAAGTCAGCAAGGTATTAAACTTAAATCACAAGATCTCAGCAAGTTTTTTGAGCAACTCCAAACCCAAAATTTACACTCCAAATTTGGGCAGTATATACTCTAAGAAAACATTCACCATTTGAGGAACATCCTTAAGGAATCTTTCTGGAGGCATGGCTGCTCCTCAAAGATCTTCTCCTTCAGAACCAATCCTTTGCTATACAGACAGTCTTTTTCCAGAGCTTTGCAGATAAAGTACAAACATGCTGGTAAAGAAATAGAAATTGAATGGTCAATGGCTGCCTTTGGTTCATTCAAAGCTCCCATTTCTGGGCCTCACATACACCACTGAATTCCATTCAAATGTGACATTTACATTAATTAGTCCAATTGCTTTGTAAGGTGTCAAATAATTACGTGCATACAGTTAAAATAGCCTATTGTGTCTTCCTAGGTATTGTATCCAGAAAAACAGTGTAATTAATTTTGTTTAAACCATGTTTGCAGTACATCTTTCACTTACTTTCAAGCATGTTCTGGCACAAAAGAAATTAGAACCATAAAACAGAAACACAATTATTCACCATTTGTATGTTATCAAATGTCTTAACTGCAGATTCCATTAGTGAAGCAAGCAGTGTATCCACTGCTGTAACTACAATTAATCCTACCAGGCTATCAATGAGACTGTAGATTTATACCCAAACCCTAGAGCTACGCAGCAGGAAATTACTGGAAAGCCAAAACCAACACACATAGGAAGGCAAAGGAACAGTGTACAGGGAAAATTCCTGCAGAAGCTCTGATCTGTGAGAACACAGACATTTATTTTTAGGTTAACCCAAACTTATCTAAACCATCATGCTTTATAATTCAGTAAAATCTCTATCATGAAGTAACAGTCTCTATCAAACCTTGCTGCATTGCTTATGCAAGATCCATTCAACCAATATGATTTCATTGTTACAATTTTTCTTGGTATGTAAAATTACACACATACTGAGATGTTTTTCATGCATTGTACTCACTCGTGTAGTCACTGAGTGTATACAAAATTGTGATAAGGTTATCCAAACAAGGCCAGTGATCAGGATTACACCTGAGCCCTTCTTCAAAAGCATGACGGGCCAAGGGGAGGCGGATCAGTTTTATTGCCACACGACCAATTTTATACCAGAGGTTGACATCAGTGGAGTCCAGCATTACAGCCTAGAAAGCACAACAAACAGTATTATCCACATTTCAGACATGCATACCCACTTCACTGCAGGGACTGGCACTGCTTTAATTTCAGCAGGATCACAACTGCTTTGGAGACTCAATTTTATCCCATATATCATCAGAAAGAATAGAGTATTCAACAATACACTGACACGATGTATGCTGGTTGTGTATGTCTGTATTTTAGAAAGTTTTTACAAACATTAAGGCTCTAGTGTCTAATTTAAGCTGCACTGTACCTCCAGATAGAACTCCATGGCTGTCTCTAAGTCATCCCGTTGTGCTGCCAGTTGTGCTAGGTTTTTATAGGTGGAATATTTTAACATCAAACCCGGGTGTTTCAGCCCTTCTTTCTCATCACCAGAAAGAACTGCCTGGAAATTATAAAATAAATGCAATGTGGGCATTAGGAATCAGATAAGTAACAAGAACAGCAAACAACTTGCTAATTGATAATTCTGACATTTCTAGTTAGCCAGTTAGAAATGAAGTAAGACAAAATAGAGCAAACAGTTTCTTGAGTGTCATTCTCTCAAGGTCTCTGACCTCTCTCAGGAGACGAATCTCAAGCAGCTCATGATAAGCTTTAGCAGACTCCTCGAATCGGTCATGTTTCTGAAGGTCCAGAGCTTTGTGGTACAAAGCAAAAGCTTCTGCTTCCTGTGATTTAAATAATTAGAATGCATTTATTAAGACAACTTCATTAAATATATTGACTATGTGTTTCAGTAGTTCCACATTTTTAATACTTTCTGCTGTATAGCAGAACATCTTTGTTACTGTTGTAAAATAACTCATTTGAGTGAAGTTTTAGTTTGCTAAAGGAGGGTTCAAGACTTGTTAAACTTTCATAAAAACAAAATACCATGGTTGAACAAATCCCTGCAACTAGAGGACAAAACTCCCATCAAGACAAAACTTCATTAAGAAAATTGTGGAATTACTTACCTGAGCTTCCTTTGTCTGTGTCTTATGACTTTTGAAGGTACCTTCATAGTCATCCTCAACCGTGGAGCTCGCATTCAGTGCTGCAATTCGAATCTGGAATGACAATTGAGATGTGACAAGAAAGGTGACATCTACCTATGGCCCAGTTGCCTCTGAAAACTGGATTTTTTTTTTAATTAACTGGTACGTGAACAATACAGAGAGATCTCTACATAAATTTACAATTAATTGAATTGTAATTAATTAAATCATCCCTAATTGCAAATAAACAAATATCAAAACCATTTCCCATTCGAAATCAGCTGAAAAAAACGGTGACTCCGTGTCTTGCAAGCAACAGCTTTCCTAGAATAGACATGTGCATTACAGTGATTTTTTCCCAAATTCTTACATTTACCAATACCTACAAGCACTCCAAAAACAATGTTCTCTTTATGGCAATTTATTCTTAATCCCAGGGAAGGGGAAAATTTTCAATTTTATTTCTACCAAAACACCTCAAAAGCCATCTCAAAAAATCCTTACCATGTTCACCACTATTCACAATGTCTTTTTCCAGGAATAGAAGGAAGGGTCTATCACAAACAGGTCTGGAAAGCAAACAGGATTACAATATTTATTCTGTTCACAAAGAAAACATTCAGAAGAAAATGACAAGCTGGGAATAATTTACAAGCATACTTAAATAACCAATTAACCACCACCCCATGCCAAGAGATAAATAGCCCAACCACAGAGGAACAATAATCCCACTGAGGAATAATTTTCATTACTGCCATCCCTACTAGAACAGAACCAGTGTTTGCACCACAGTTGTTCTGAGTATACTGACCAACATCTACAGACCAACCCTAATGCAAAAACAAGTTATAGCTACTGCAGACAGATCTGCTAGTTGGATGCAAACAAAAGAAACTGAACTTTTGCTAATTAGCATTTCTTCATTCTGAAAAACAATACTTGTATTTCCAGTCCTTTTTACCACTGATAAAAAGTTGGAAGGGGTAAATACACCTTTATAAACTGTAAGTAATTTTTCCTCATAAGTAAGCCCACAATTTATATTCAATTAACTGCTTGAAACATCATGTTAGTAAAGGCAAAAATATATGAAAGAGCTCTGTGCTGCTTTTATAGAAAACCTTCACTGCTATATGATAAAACCTTCCCATCAACTCAAACAAGAAGATGACATATGCAAGACAGGCTAAAAACAGTCTTTAATATGAGAGACTACATTAATAGAAGAGTAAGTCCAGAATTAACCACAGCAGGAAGCAGTGGGAGTTTTGAACTATAAGCCGAATTAACTCATACATCATCATGATTAGTTCTGGACATAGAGAAAATAATGCCTTGACAGGAATTTCACTCATTCAGCAATGAGCATTTGCTTGCCCATGCACCACTGGCTCTCCTCGCTTGTAGTTAAATCAAACTGACAACTGCACAGCAATAAAGCATTTTTTTCTTTAAAGTCACCAGATAAACATTAATAAAACCCCAAATCTCCTTCAGGACAGATTCCTTGTCTACTTTTCATATGAAGAAAATACATGCACAGAAATTAATGGTTACCTCTTTCAGTTAGACTGAATATTACACATTTGGACAGGGTGTAGATGCTTATGACATTTAAGTAAGTCAGTCTGTATGATCCCAAATCAATTACATGTTAAGGTTGATGGGTTTAAATTCACTTACAAAAATGCCTATATTCAGTAATATGTCCAAGTCTTTTGCTGAATCCAAATAATCTTGCTCAAAGTGGCAGAGGAAGTCAGCAGCAGAGACTACAGTCAAGACTTTACTTCCAAAGTTGAACTCCTGGGGAAACTGCAACTACAGAAAACGTGGGAAAACAATTTCAGTTCTACTTATTATTTATACTGGAATCTTGTAACACACAGGAACTTAGTAACTATCATTTAGCATCTCTCCTGCCTGGTGTTCTCAGGTTGAAAGTGTAGAACCAAACAGGACTGTGAGGTGCTGCTCAAAAACAAGGGCAGGGTGCTGCCCCCACACAGCTTTTGCACGTTTTTTATTTCATTTTGGTTTAAACCAGGCACTGTACATGGCTGCAAAACTACCCTGACTGTGCAGTGAGTTACACCAGTGCCAAAGCATTTAGGAACTGAGTATGTCACTACAAGCACTTCCAGAGGAACACAGCTACATGAGATAAGCAGGCAAAAAATAATTACTCTTTCATATTAAGTATTACAAATCAGTTCGAATTTTTTCAGATACAAGAGTGTCCCAGCTATAAATCCGCAGCTACAACAGGTGTGCACATCCTGAAAGGCAACAAGCCTTTTGCTTTTGCTTTCAAAACCTTCTCTCCTTTTACCTTAGTAGTTTAAAATTTATGTAAATATTTCCAGTGTCAGCTCTTGCTCCCAGAGCTTGTGTTCTCAACTTCTAAATAAGAAACGAAGAGAGTGACTTGGGCTTTCTCAGCTTTTGTTGTTCCTGCTACACTTGGGATCCATACATTGCAGATACACGTTTGAAAAAACACTTGATTTTTATTTCGGATTTCTTTTTTTTAACATTGCAAAGATCCGCCTCACTTTAGCACAAGCCGTTTTGAGCGAACCACGATCACTTTCTGCACGGAGGGGCAGGGACGCTGCTCGCCCGGAGGGCGGCACACAGGGCCGGGAGGAGGCGGGAGCCCACGCTCGCCTCCGACCGCCGCTCCGCGGAGGGAGGGGCGCGGGCGAGGCCGCGCAGGCCGGGCTCTCGCTACCCTCACCGGGCAGGGCCCAAACGCCGGCTGCCCCTCCGCGGGGCCGGGCGGACGGGACACTCACCTCGCGGTGCCGCCCCCGGCATGCCGGTGCTGCTCCCGGGAGGTTCCCGGGCGGTTCCCGGGGCGCTCCCGCGGTTTCCCGGCGCGGGTCCCTCAGGTCCCGCCGCTCCCCCGGGAGCCGCGCACCGGCGGTTTCCACCGCAACCGCCTCCGGAGCCGCGGCGCCAACAAGGCAGCGCCTCATTGGCCGAGCCGCCCTTCCGCAGCCAGCCAATGGGAGCGCTGCGCACTGGGAGGTGGGGGGGCGGGAGCGGGGCTGAGGTCGCTCGCAGGTCCCGGAGCCTCGGGATGGATTTGGCTGGAAAAGAGCTCCGGGGTCAGAGTCCCAGCTGGGACCGATCCACACCACACCACGTCCAGTCTGTCTTTAAACACTTCCAGGGACGGTGACTCCACCACCTCCCTGGGCAGCACGGTCTTAATGTCTTAATCAGTTTTTCTGGGGAGAAATTCCTCCCAATATCCAATCTAAAACTCCCCTGGCGCAGCTTAAGACTCTAATTGCTTCAACACCAAAAGTACCAGGACAGCAAAGTCATGCTGGCCTTTACCTCCTCTGGGCAGCCTGGTATCTGCACCTGAAACACTGGGTCCAGGTGTTTTCTTTCCTATGGAAAAGCCTCAGCATTCCCTTCCAGGGATCCACCACCGAAATTTGGATACCACCTCCAAGAATTAATACGTCCAAGGATTGATCCCACTCAAAAGCTGTCAGGACGGAAAGGTGTTTCCTGTACCTCTGGACAGTCTTGGCTGACCCATCGACAGTGGAACCATGAGCATTCCTTCCCAAGGAAAGGTACAGTCATTATCTTTCAGCAGCCCAACTCCAAACTGTAGAGCTGATCTTTCAAATTTTGTATGTCTGGGGATTTCTCACAGAAAAATGGTGCAAAGGCAGAAAGCAGTTTCTTGCCTCTTCAACCCTCAAACACCCTAACACCTGCACAAACAATGCTGGGCAGAGCTGCTTTCCTTCACAAAGTAAGGCAACCCATCTGCAAAATTTGGATTCCAGCTTCAGAAATTAATAGGTCTAAAGACTGCTCCTTCTCAGCAGGTGACAGAAGGTCAGCTGTTACTCTGCCCCAGGATCTTCAGATGCAGCTTGTGTGGGGTGTTGTGAGCAAAACCCTCAGTGTGTGTGGATCCCCTGCCCAGGGGGCTGGAAATCAGCCCAAGGCCACTGAGTTTCCCTAAAGCTTGCCATGGAGCTAGCTGGAGATGGGAACACACTTCTGTGCCCCTGGGATCTGGGGGACGTGAAGCCCAGCAGCACTGAGACAGCTCTGAGTGTAAATGACTTTATTGAAGTGTAAGGTGGTCAGACAGCATGAATGTCAAAGAGCAGATGTGCCACCTGCAGCCCCACAGAGACCTCAGCACAGCCCAAGGACACCAGACAGGGCCAGACAGGCTGGCAAGGCCCCAGCTGTGGGTCAGAACCTCACGTTTGAACAGTCCTGTTGCTACAACACATCACCTCACACTGATGAAGGTAAGCTTGTGCTCAAGCACTGCACTGAATCACCACTTAGCACTATGAGGAGGAGCCCTCTTCATCTCAAATGTACCATTTGTGTTGATGCCCTTCTTTCCAAGCACAGGGCTGCTGTGAGCAGCAGCATCACACTGCTGTGTTTGGACAGTGACTTACAAAGCTATCACATACTTTCCTGTCAGTGGTGTCCTGCATCATCCTCAGGGCCTCGCTCCTCCTCTCTAGTGTAAATACACAGAAAGATTATCCAAAGTCCAAAGGTTTGAGGCTAGGAAATGGTTACTCAGCATTCAAAATCAGGGCATTGCCTTTCAGTTTGAACATATGTCTATGCAGCATTTTCAAACAACAGAGGCCCCTTTGGGGAGCAGAAATATTTGTTAACCTTAAGAGCTTGAGCCTGGGAAGTTATAACAGTAAAAAGATCAACCATAGCTGGGAGATACTAACTCCAGGTGTCAAGCAGGCTCTAGCCCATGGAACAGGGACCATCTGCACATAGCATTCAAGGGAAAAGGATTATATAATGTTATTGTTGAGCCCTACATAAGGGTGGTGTATCTGATTTTCTCCAACCTGAGGTGTGTAAAACATTTCCTGCTTCTGTTGGTTGATGTGTTCATGCCCTAGGGGAGGGCTCCAGGGGCCTGCATAAACCCTTTGCAGGTTGAGTCCCAAAAATACCGTCAAACCTACTCCAACATTAGCTCAGTGAAGTAAAAAATAGGCCATTTCTTCAGATCAACATGAACTTTCTTACATCTTCTTGCTCAATTCTGCAGTACTGGAAGTTGTTCCCAGACACAAGCCCACAGTGGGAGCAGCCCAGGGTGAGGAAAGCACAGAGCTTGCAGAAGTCCCCAGGGTGGCAAACATGGCCCAAAACCAAGAGAGCTGGGGCCCAGGGCTGAGCAAGTTTTCTCTGAAGGAAACAAAGGCTTTGGCAAGGGTTTGTGGTTGTTACTTCAGGAGGCAGAAGGAAACAAAGCATCTGCCGATCAGAATTAAAGTGAGATTATTTTCTGCATTTTGGAATATTCATCTCAAGCCAGTGCAAAGCCAGGGCTGTCCACCCTCTTCTCTGCAACACACTACTGCTGAGTTGGGGTTCTCAGACTCAGTTCACCTACCTGTTCATTGCCTAAGTTTCAAAAACTTGATTGAAAAGACCTGAGAAAGTGGAGAGACCTGGGCAGCCACAATGTCTGTCTCCAAGCACTAAGACCTACAAACCCCCAATGCTGTGAGCCAGTAAGCTGACACTCATCAAAAGAAGCTTTGCAAGAGTTTATTAACCAGATTTGGTGTAGCCCCCAGCCTGATACACTGATTTGTGTTTGGTATTATATTCCTGTCAGATTTGTCAAACATAGAAAAAGTTATTTATGGCGTATAGGGAACAAACAATTTTAAATGGTAATTAGAGGGAATATTCTCAATAATCTTAATACCTCAAGCCATGAACAAATAAAACTCCATTTAGAATGATGAAGGAGCACAGAAGCCCCCTTCAGCCTTGTGTTCTCACAGATCCCCATGTCCCAGGGATGTGCTCTCAGCTCTGCTGAGCTCCCTGACCTCCAACTGGTCAAGTCACAAAGTGAAAGGGAACTGACAAATGTTTTCATTAGCAGCAGAAGGCAGAGGCAACATTGTACACAAAAAGTACCCTGATTTTGTTTTATTATAATGCCCTGTGTATTCTAGTTATAAAGTGAGGGAGTATATGGGTCCTAAAAACCCAAAACACTTCTCTGCAGGGACACTGAGCCAGAAACATCAGCCAGAGATCACAGTGAGATGCTGTATCATCCCAAAACTCCCCATAACAGCAAGGAAAAGGACTCTGAACAAACAGTGAATAACAGGAATTAAAACTGGGAGTAGCAGAAACTTCAAAATATTTTCTGGTGGCACAGTGCAGGTCTTCAGAAGTGACTCTCTTCTCCAGACACTGCCATCAGCAGACACGTTGAGCCCTGAAAACTTTGCTCCTACAAAGTGTTACTTGTTCACAGTCACAGGAGGTGGCAATGGCAGAACACACAGCACAAGATCTGACATGAGCCTTCAATGCCTAAACTTCTCTCCCAATAATCACCACTTTTTCCAGAAAGGGCTTTCAGAGAAGCCTGAAAAAGAAAAGAATTTGACTTCCAGGTCATCTTCGCTGGCCTGAGACCCTTCTGCTGCCACAGAGAAAAAGAAAAAAGGAATTTTTCTGCCTTGCAAACTATGAGAAAAATTAGATAAACCTCAGAACCTCTCTGGTCCTCAGTAGAGCTAAATGTTTTAGAATTAAACTTTTTACTGCTACAAGCAGCTTTGTCTAGGCCTGAGCTTGAGACAAAGACTTTGAACTATTTCAGTAAAATCAGTACAGTTGATGGCCTCACTCTTGAGCTTTGTGTGTACAGGATGCAATGACAAAAGTGAATCAAGTTACACAGATTTCATCACAAGGGGAAACAAGTAGACAGACAGAGCTGATCATCTCCAGGCTGCCTTCATCATTGCTTTGTTCCAGTTGGCCACTCAAAGGATCACAGGAATGTCATGACTGTCCTGTTCTTGCCAATCTGCCAGGGCTCCAGTGGGTAAAAGCGGATGACAATCCTTTTGGGTACAAAAGCAAAAATGTGGACAGGAAACATTATTTTACAATGAAGCATTATTGCTGCCCCGTTTACAACATAATAGAAAATCTGCACTAAGGTTTCACTGTCTTACACTGCAGGGTGCTCATTTAACAGAAGGAAACATAAGCTGTGTATGGTCGGGGTACAAACAGACTTCACCCACACAAACAAAAGCAGTCTGTATTTCAACACTTTACGTGAGATACTTGTGCTTTTTAGAAGGAACCACACAGTGCATAATCTTGCACTTGCCAGGGATAAGTCCTGACAGCACCCAAGAGGCAGGGAAGTACTATTATCACTCTGCTTTGGGGAGATGGGTAAGACAAGCAGAGATGGACATGGCTGACCTTCAGGAACAGCCTTGTTCCAGCATTTGGCAGAGTGACCCCTGGGAAGCTCTACCAGCTGCGGTGGGGTTTTGCACCCGTTTCACCAACTGTAACTACTGATCTTGAGAGAACAGTAATGCCCAGACCGTTCAACAAGTGCATACCAGTTTATATGGTTTTATCTGGCTCCATGCCACATGTCTGGGATTCAGCATCCACGAGCACTTAAATCTTGGATCTGTATTACAACTTAGCCTCCTGGAG
>VZTT01067347.1:5580-18977 GCA_013400855.1 Buphagus erythrorhynchus
GACATGACAAATTTTGTTTTCATCTGCCTTGGGGCATAGAAGATTTCAGTTCTCGTCTTAAAAGGGTGCAATGCAAAAGTCTTGATGTGAAAAAAATGGGAAAAATTACAATAACTGTCTAATTTTACATGACAAGAAATAAACCTCAATTTCAGTACAGTTCAGGAAAATCTAACGAGGTCTGATGTTTACACCTATTTCCTGGATCCAAGCCAAGTTAATGTTCTCATCAAACCTGATTGGCTCTGTCAGGATCAAAATATCTGGCATTATATTAATATAAACCCTGAAAACAAAGTTTTATAACACAGTATTGTAAGTCTATCTGATTTTACTATTTTTTTCTACGCTTTACACAGTGACTCAGGTCAGCAGACATGGTCTCAGGGAGTAAAACAGTATTGGGCTATTGGGTTATATCCTGAGCAGATCCTGGAGTCCAGCACATACGAAACCTTACTCATTTTTCAGATTGGGAGATTTCAGTTTCTACTCAGAGGAAAACAATAAAATGCATCCCAAGTGAATGGAGAAGATGAACATTTCCTGTTATTTTACTTTATTCTCAATAGAAATAAGAG
Source organism: Buphagus erythrorhynchus (assembly GCA_013400855.1). NCBI lineage: Eukaryota > Metazoa > Chordata > Aves > Passeriformes > Sturnidae > Buphagus > Buphagus erythrorhynchus. Next base: position 6,162 of record VZTT01067347.1, read on the forward strand.
CAGTGTGTACCCTAGACTGGATTATTCTTTGGTGGTACCTAAGTTACAGGTCACACAGCAGAGAGTTGATTTCAGGAGCCTGAAATTCCATCTGCAGATATCAGAAGTGTTTTTTTCTCTTCAAAACGAATAAAGGAATGCATGCAGTTATCTTAGTGAAACTCAAATAATCTTTCTTCACTTTTCTGAGATCAGATATTTCAAACTGGAAATGTACCAGGGCCTAAACTGAATAGCTTAGACCCCCACTATTTTATAGTATTACACAAGAAATCCTGACAGAAGGAACTTGGGTCTTTGGTTCACAGGAGTGGCTCAAGGTCCTTGTCTGGGAGAGAGCTTCATAATGGAAGATCAACTTGCCAAGTCCTGGCAGAAGCCATGTCATGTCAAGAATAAGCATATGCATATGAAAATGGGAAAATCTGTCTGGAAATCAACTAAGTCTGAGTTCATGCAAAAATATGAAGAAAGGGGTAAGGTTAATCCTCAGCTTTTCACGGCCTGCCAATTCCCCTCTCTCTGTTAGAAGAAATTATTTATTTAGGCTTCAATTTCAGAGTGTAATGCAGTGATTTAAACTTCATCTGGGTACTGCTGCCTCCATAAAAAAGAACCAGAAGGAAAATTGTGCTTCTGCGTAGTTATGATGACCCACTGGCAGATGTGTGAGGATAAACTTCAATAATAACCTACAATAACCCAAACCCTCTCCTTTGCCAGCCTAATCTTTCCCACTAGATGTTCACCCTTGTCTCACAGCCAATAGTGAACTAATACATAAAGTCCAGAAAGGAGTCCTGACATTACCCTATCGCTGTTGCAAAGTCAAGAATCAGTGTAGGCTGCTGGAAGCACAGCCTGAACAAGGGATGAGCTTCATGACTGTCCAAACTGGTTTTCAAGGGAAAATATGCTGTAATCTCAGCACAGTTGATTGAGAGTTGAGTACAGAAGTTAATTTGAAGAGCACAGAAACCACAGAAAAATCAGACAGAATTGAGACTTTTGCAGACAGAAGGGAGGTTTTTAACTGGTGTAAGTATTTACCTCTTGGAAATCATATGTACTGTTGCCACTGTCAGTTGTAGTTGTTTGTCAGTTATAGCTTTGGTCTCGTAGATTTGGTTTTTCATATTATCAGGAGATTGGTTTGGGAAAATAGATGCATAGTATAGACATTTTAGGAGAACTGGGGGACATAATTCATAACTACAGGAGACTTCATTCTTGACTGAACACGTCCACACAGAATTCTAAGGCTGCAACAGTGTTTTTTTAAAAAGTGAGCACAATGAAGATATGCTACAAGTTGAATTAATATCTTTTCCTGTTTGCAATATTAATTAAAACACAGACCTAAAACTTTAAGAAAACTTTATAGAAGCTTGGAACATAGTACAAAACCCAGAAGGAGTCAGAATCACTGTCTTATTTAATACAATGAAATACACTGGTAGTGATTCAGAAGACATGATAGAACTGCACTGCCCATGTAATTCCAATATACTTAAGAACAAATAAGAAACAGACAGAATGGAATTTCTCAGTAAGGATAATTTTACTATTCCAGACATTAAATGGGAATAATAGATCTGTAGAGGCAACAATAACATTTTCATAACTGTGAGTGAAATCTCACTGTTATACTGTTGGAACCAGACCATAATTTTCTGAACACGGTGTTCTCCAGGGATTATTTCTTCCAAGCGACTACTGTGTGTTAGCCAAACAAGATTTCTTCAAACTCTACATGTTTTATATCACTGCATGTGCATGTTTGGGCATATGAGTGTCTGCATGTGTAACTTAGACTTTTTACAATAGTCTCGTCTGAATAAAAAACTCATTAATAGTATCCCAGTCACAGAACAGCTTACAAATGAATGGGTATTGTTCCTTTTTGACTAACAGCTGCTTTTAGTTTAAGCAGTTTACTGTAGCTAAAAGCTCTGACAATCCAGATACTTTTTGCTATCGAGGTTTATCTCAACCTGCTAAAGTCTAGATAAGTGATTGCCAGTTTTCCTGCTTCAAAGGAGGAAAGAGTAATTGGAACTATAAACTGTTCCATTTATCATTAAATTGCACATTTTTATAGGACCACAGAAAGCATCTGTATCTTTACTAAGACAGGACATGCATTAGACAGGTTTAAAGTGAGACTGCTCAATACAGCAGATCACTTGTCTGACATTTACAGATGTTAATGTGCACACACTCATTTCAGGAGAGGAGGAAATAGCACATGCTTAATCAGAAGATTATTTCACAGAGTGAGGTGCTCATCCTGAGTGGATCTTTGCTTCAGCTGAAGCCAAGGGCTCTTAGTCCTTCACCAGAGTAACTCAGTACCTTCCAGGACCTTTAACATTTTTCAATACTGTTTCTCTCACTTGTGATTTGGCACGAAGACAGTGTTGTACAGTTTTATACAGCTAGATCCAAGACCAGTGCAATCCTGAAGATTATTATAAACAGTATGCCTTGGCCAAGTCTACCAATTTTTCATTTCCACAGTTCATTAACAAAAAGTGGAAACTACCAAGCCACTAATAGCCCTGATTTGTATCAGATGTACATACTTCTTAATGGTCAATTTGGTGGAATCTCCACTTCCTTTTTAATAGCTTGCAAATTCATCAGAGTGCCAAGTTAAAGTTAAGATTACTCCTACAGGCTGCAATTACCATTCAAATTTATAAATTCTACAGTTTTTGCAGGAGAAAAAGTTAAAAAAAAAAAAAAAAGCAACAAAACAGAAGAAAATTGGTTCTTTTCTCTTGTGTCTAGTCATTCTAAAATGACTCCCTCCATGTTTCCACTGGAACACTGTTAAGAAGGTTGTCTGATAAGATGCCCATTAGTTTCCCCAGTAAAAGATATTTTAGTGTTATCATAAAAGAGGAGTTTGGCTAACAAATCACTGTGAGAGAAATGTATGGCACATCTAACAAATCCAGAGTTCTCTGTGAACTTTTTTCCATTCAAATGCTCTCTCTTTCTACAAGAGGTGGGGTTTGCAGGATGTGTGATTAGCCTCCAGTAAGCAAAACTACTTATTCAATGAGAATGAATAAACAAGAACCAGCTGCACAGATATTTTGATGATTTCATATATACATGTTTAGATGAGTTTCCTAAGGAGATAGGATCACATATGGACAGTCCCAGCTCCCTCAGCTCCTCCTCCTAGGTCAGATGCTCCAAGACCTGAAATGTGTTTGTCCCTCCAGCATGGGAGGCTGCTGGCCTGCTTTGCTGTGATGGTGCATTGCTGGCTCATGGGCAGCCCCCACCATTCAGGTATCAGCTGCTCTGTCCAGCTCTAACAACTTTTGAATCCTCTGACAAAACTCACTTTAATAAAAAGGTAGGAGTCTCCAAAAAATTATGTTTCAGCACACGCAGAGCTCTGGACCACTCTCATAACTCCCCCTTGTTGTTCAATGAGGCAGATGTGGTGTTGCTACAGAGCAAGATATTTAAGGATGATACATCCGTAGGAAATCAAACTTCTTCAGTTCCTCTATTCACAGAATTGTTAATATTTGTTAAGTTGTTTATTGCTATTGCATTGGCTACAGAGATACTGCAGCCACCCCTGATAAGTAGCTCAAGTCTACAGTGTGATGACACATAAAAATAGACCCTAAAATCAGTAGACACTTGAAGGACTTAAATAAGACTAGGAAACTGCTCCAAAGTTATTCTACAATGAATAATCCAGTAAATAATCTTATTGAGCCCAAAATCCAAAAGAAAATGGTATTCTTTTTACCATAGGGTTTTGACAACCTGTTATGAAACTCTGCCTACCTCTCTTTATGTTAGATGTCCTAGATAGCTTTCTGATTTTTTTTAATATGTATTTTGTCAACCTTTTAGCTTCTTTATGAGAGGAGTCTATTTTATTTGGGTTTTTGCTATCATCTTGTATACTATTTGCCTGTGTGAATGTTGCTTGACTGGTTCCTATTCTAGACCCCAAATGTTTTAATTATTTATATGCTTTGAGACCAAGCTTTGCAACAGCCTTTGATAGTCTAACCTGAGGACTAAACTAGATTTTATTTTTGAAAAATAATGTTAAAAAAAGAGACCTTTTAATTGTTCTGCAATTACTTGATATATGTACAAGGCTCTGTGTATGCCTGACACTTCAGACATCCAAGAGCTTGGGAGTGGTTTGTTGAAGAGTACTGAAAAATCAGTGCTGAATTTCCTCTCTTCAAAGAGCTGTTTCATGGTAGAACTGAATGAATTTAAAAACTCATTTTAAGGTCTGGCAATATGAACAACATTGGCATATAGTTTTTCAGCAAGATGAAATATGCATGTGGAATAATAAGGAAAAAAAACCAAGATACTTGCAGTCTAATCCATTTAGCAATCTGTCTCTAATTTTAATGATGTATTTGTCATTTTATTACTCACGAAATGTCATTTATATGAAACTGTCACTACGATATTAGAGAGGAACAGCTTGTGTTAAACTGTGTAACATCTTTGCCAACTTTCAATGTTGGTTGCATTCTACCTCTTTAAAGTTTCCCTTACGCTTTCAATTCAGCTTGGATATATTACTTCATGCACCAAAGTTTTGTACACAATGGCTCATATTCTATTCAAAATTTTTGATTTAAGTAGCTAGGAATAACAAAAAACTTATGACTCTTGTAAGCATAGAATCACCTTTGTCTTCTGTACTGAAATCAAGGCAAATATCTGCCAATTACCTTTCTATCTTGTAAGGACTCAGGAGAAAGCAATAGCTTCTTGTAGGGCATTTTGAGGCATTAATCATAATAGAGCTGCAGCAAAGTTGTGTCCTTGAACTCAGCACTGATGTTCAACTGTAAAGGACCAGACCTCAGCATGTTTTATCTCAAACATTGAGTGTTGCTACAGGAAGTGTATGATCAGAGGAGAGGGTCCTGCAGAGGTGGGGCAGTGCTGTTCTGATCCTGCTTCCTGCTTGTCCTGGAGATTGGAGCTCTGTCCCCTTCCCTCCACCTCACTCCTTGGAGAGGGCCTGGCTGTGAACACAGGAACAAAATGTGTGAGGAGTCTAATTTACATAAGAGGCAAGCACCAGGTTAACTGGTGCTAAACTAAACTAACTAAAAACACACAGATAGCCCACATTGCTCTTTTTCTCACTCTTTTCCCAGCTCTGTTTCTCTCTGGCCTTTTTATCTTTCTTTTTCTTTGTTCTTGCAACCCCAGCTGTGGTGGCATCACACTTGACCAATGCAGGAGCTAAGTACTGGTCACATTCTTTGTTTTCTTCCCTTGCTTTGCCTGGGCAAAGTGCAGCTACCATAGCTACCCCCTACTCCCTAGTGGACTTTATTGTGGGAGTGGGGACATTGTGGAAGGGTGTTTTGGCCTGTTAGCCAGCACCCTTGAATATTGGTGTGCTGTGGCTTGTGAGCCAGCAGCTTTTGAGGAGTTTATTGTGGGAGTCAAGAACTTACTGAAGTGTACTTAATTAAGGGCTTGTTTGCCTCCACTCTTGTGGAAGTGTATTGTAAGAATTTAAGGGCTTGTTAACCAACATCTTTTCAGTCTAAATAGTGGGCTGGTTGCTGAGGTTATAATAAAACATAAGTGCTCCCTGACACGTGTCCAGCATCTTTGCTCATCCTGATGAGAATTTATATGGAACATCTCAAACACTATCTACAGGTCATGAAACCAACAAAAGAAGTCTCTTCATTAGAACTGGTTAAAATTGTTCCTGAATTAAGATTAAAGGTATCTGCGAAATGGGGAGCATTTCTAAAATGAAACCTTCTACCTACAAGCAACACTTTCCCCCGACACTTTCTAATGAACAGCCTTTAGTTTCTATTTTGAAACAAAATCTGTCCTTTAGAAGCTAAAAATTTTCAGTTGAAAAAAAGAAAAGTTTTGAAAAACTTACTGAATTGGGGAAAGATGTGGAGGACCTGTCATTTCAAACACAGCAATTCAGGTTGATTGACTCCTCTTCACAGACACATCCATTTGACCATAGCAGAAAGGAGAATCAGAAGACTTTTTTCTCAGTTTGGTAATAAGAAATGAAGAAAAACAGGTATTATAATTATTTAAAAATGAAGAATAAATGTTATCGTGGTGCTGGGAAGGATGGTGGCTCCATGGGCCAGGGGTGTCAGTAGAGCCAGGGCAAGGCAGGGCAGGCAGTGGGACAGACAGGGCAGTCCAGCCCTGGACAGCAGGAACCTCTGTGGGAATGAGGGTAGGCTGAGGTATGAGCCAGGACAGGTGCAGACAGAATCTCACAACCTCCCTGGGACAGGACCTGGCAGTTCCTGGGACTGGAGTGGGGTCCTGAGCTATGAGCAGGATGAGGACCAGGGACAGGCAGGGATAGTAGGGCCCCTGAGAGCACTCAGGGTCTCAACAGACATTGAAAGATAAAGTAAATCTTGAAAAGTCAGAGGCAAAAATAAAAACTGAATACAATTTTTATATATTCTAGTTTAATCATTAAAATAAATTATATTTTAATCATTAAAAGGAATGAAATTTTAATAATAATAAAATAAATGCATATATTGGTTGCAAAGAACTATTTCAGAACTTATTCTTCCTCTAGAGAAGAACATACCTTCAAGTTCTGCCATGTGAATCCTCACTTGTCATTAGCCTTTGGTTTTAATCCACAAATATTCCATGCTAATCTCAAAGCAATTGCCTTGTTTGTAGAAATGTGGAATTGGGCTTTACCAAATGACATAGAATAACTTCTTGAACATATTTCAGTTGGCTTTATCAAACAATTCATGTGAATTAGCTATTCTTATTATTTCAAAAATAATTTCTGAGTCTTTTTTAATCTTCTTTCATGCCTTCTGAGGATAGACCTAAGTTTAATTTATGGAAGAAAAAGTTTAGAAAGCCAAGATGTGGTGCTTTTGCACATATACAGATATATTGTATTCTCTAATGTAATCATAAAGGGCTGTTGACCCTGCCACTTGTGAATATTTTGAGCTTCATTCTGATCTTAGATGAAGCACGTATCAGATACAGTTATCATCATATTATAAATGTATCTCTATATTCAATCACATAAATGTCATGCTTGGTATACAATCTGTCATTTGTAATTCTGAATCCTAAGAGATGTGTCTAGACAAGCAATATAGATGCAGAAGAGATATAAAGTCTAAATTCAGCTCCAGAGCACAGGCCAGTGATAGGTGCTCCCTGCAGATTCTGAAGTAATTGGATGGAATGCCATTAAAATGCAACCATATTAATATGTTCCCTGCATTAACTTTCAACTGCACAAAGACATGAAATAAGGCAGCTAATAAGACTCTGAAGACTAAACCATGGCACCACATTTATTTTCACAGGAGTCACAAACTGTGGTTAAATCAGAAGTAAATTTCAATGTGTTCTCTCCCATATAGTTGCCATTGTTGAGCCTTTGAATGTCATTTTAATTTTTATTTAGAAAAGAGAAGAATAATTAAAGAGAACCATTAACATTTTTAATGTCAGTTTTGGAAGCCTTTTGTAATGTTTATGGTGTTCCTGTCTTAGGCACTGTATAAACAAGTCTCATCCCTAACTGGAGTCCTTGCCCACATTCAGCCAAAGTCACAATGCTTTATAAATTCACTGAATTATTTGCATCTTCAAAGGCAGGCACTTTTCAATGGGTCTTAAATTTATGCTTGAAGTTAAACGTATGTTGAATTATGGTCCCAAATGAGGACCTAAGTGCTTTGTTACAGCATAATCTGTTCGTGTTCCCATCAGGGTGCTAAATAAATTGTAAGTTACAGTCTACCTGTTCTCACTGATTTTCCATAGGTATCTTCAGTGTCTAGGAATAATGTTTATGCATGAGATTCTTTCTCAGCACTTTGAACATTATGAAAGAATTTGAAAAGCCTACAAAACCACAGAAAAACTTGTTGATGTGATATGTGGTGGTAACATGTGCAGATTCATCTCTTGCTACAAATATGATGGTTCCTGCTGTGGATTTTTAGACTTGGGCAAAACCTAATGTGTTATTTATCTGGTGGAACTATCTTGCGCACTATAAACTGACTGATTTCCCTCATGCAACTACCCTAAAAAGAGCTATGTTAAGATTCACATCAAAGATACCCTGTTAGGGTAAATATCCATGGTTAGGAAAGAAGTCCATTTGATTCTTGCCCTCTTCTAGCTATCAAAGCTTTACCCAACTAGCAGTCTCTAGGAAAAACATCTTAATTTGTTATTTATCTTTATGGTTTGACAGACTGCACTGCATCTGCCCAGACAGAAGAATTAATCAAATGAAATATCTGTGACAAGATTTGCCATCTGGTTTTGACTGCTACGTGGCAGTGGAAAAGTTCTGTAAATACATTAATTGAAGACATTTATGGCAGCTCTGCATCATCAGAGCCATGTAACAATGGCAAAATCCACTGCTGAGCCTGACCTTGGAATATTTAATACTATTTTTATTCTTCACATCATCAAGAAACTGTTTTTTACAGAGATCTAACTGTAGAGATCACATTATTATCAGATTGGTAGTAGCCCCATCTTATGATTCAATTGATTTATCATGCATTACAAGAAGTCCAGAATAATTTTGAGAGAAGACTTTTAAGATCATCAAGTCTTAAGCAAGGTGACAGAATCAGATCCATTATGTTTCATGTTATTAATTTCAGTGCAATAAAAATTAATTTTGGAGGGAAAACCAAGCCTAGTGAGTCATATTCTAAATGACTTGTCCTCCTTTGCAGATGCAGTTTTGTACCTCATGACAGGCATGAAATCTGTTTCCAAAAAAATTCAACAAAATTATGGTTCTCAATAATTTGTAGTGTTGGGCAATATCCTTTAGGCTATAAGGTGAAATGTTAGGTATATAAAGATCTTTTTAGTTTCTATAATCTGTGAAATGTTTTCTTTTCCTCAGAGCTCAAATTTTATTTGTTTTGAATGTGAGACAAAACATTAGGAAAGGCCTGGAGGGAAGTCTAGCACACAAGTGACTAGTAACAGTCTAATCTCCTTTTACTATTGGAGGAAAATATGTTTTGGTTTCTTTCTTCTTAGTCAAGTAAACAGATAAATATATTTCCCCTGGCTTCCATTACAGCAAGTTGGCAGTTACAGAAGAATCCTTTCAGTTTTGATTTCCTGTCAGCTTTACTAACAAATGACCGCAGAATACAGTATTCTCTTGGTGTGGTTTTTATAGACTCTGTGCCTTAAAAGAAGCATTTTTTAACGAAATTGCTATATGTTCTCACTTGGAGGGCTTGGTTTGTTTTCTGCATGAGCACATTTCTTCTTTTAATGAATGTGTGAAATTGGGAAAATGATAGGAAGGATGTGGCCTGAAAAAGAACATTTAAAAAACCAAAAACTTTTCTTCCCTTGATCTTCATCTTCTGAGCTGGATTCAAAAGACTGGCTAAATTCAGATACAGACATAAACTAGTTCAGGCCACTTTTTCAGTGGCCCATAATAAACAGAAAAACCAAACCAAACCAGCTCCATGTGCAAAGGGTTGATCTCAGGGAAATCACTGGTGTACTGCTGAGGTTTTTCAGCAGAGCTTGCTGAAATTTCTCCCTCAATGCTGAATTTCTTCTCTTAGATTTATCTTTCACAGAAAGAGACCTGAAAAGAATATGGCTATGAGTTGTGGTCAGAAGCTATGTGGTTCCCAAGCTCCTCAATGGTCACTCCTATGGGCTGGGACCTAAAATTATTGTGCTGCTTTCTCTCACCTAAAATTCCCAGAGGGTAGCCCCTAACCTTTGCATTTGTCTCTGCAGAATATCTCTGTTTCATGCCAGGCATCTATTCACTATTCATGTGCAGGCAGACGAGCATCTTGAAGAGCAATCAAAAGCCTTCTGTATGAGCAGCAGTCTTTTCTAACAATTCTTCTCTTTTCCAGAGTGAGTTTTCTTTGTCTACTCTCACACACCACAGTTGTCTTTGGCACGGTCCCTGGAGAGAGTGAGGCGAATGTAGAAATGCCACTCTGCTCCGTGCCTTTGCTGCATTTTGTTCTCTGATACAAGTTTGCTCAAGCATCCCCTCGGTCAGGATTTAGCAGAAGGAAAATGTCCTGCAGTGAGCGCTCCGTGCTGCTGCATCGGCAGATAGAGCGTGGGGCAGGGAACGGGGGACAGACACCAAGAGACTTCATCACTTCCACCCTTACAGAGAAGATAATGAGCAAAGCCCTTTCCAAACAGAGAAAGTGAAGTGTCTTCAGACAGCAAAGGAGGCCGAAAAAACTGCCAAGAAAGGATTGAAGAGAACTTTCCAAAAAGCTGTCCTTAGCAGACCATAAATCTCACCCAGAAGACAGTTCAAACACAACGCTTCCACCAGCCCTACTCTTCCCTGTTTATTTTCTTCCTGTCAGCGTTAAAATAGAATAATAAAGTACCAGACAAACAAACAAGACAAACAAGAAAATAAGCAAGAAAACCCAGTAGAGAAGAAAAAGAATTGGAGACCTTGTCTGTCAGCAGTGCTGAGAAGTGTTTTGGATCACTCTTTGCAGCAGCCTGTGCAAACACCCCTGCCTCACCATGTCTGATCCAAGGAAGGAATTCACAAACTCTTCCTAAACATCTGAAATAACTGTTCAGAGGAATATGGGAATGCCAAGACTATATTTAAATATTTAACAGGGAAGCACATTCAGAGGTTTTACTTTATGTTCAAGTGAGGTGTTTCCCTGTAACCTTTGGCTGTCCAAGATCACATCAGCTTCACTGATTCCTTCCTACATTTAGCTAGAAATTACTTTAAAGGTAAGGAGTATTTTACTCTCCTGAAGAATTTGACAGGGAAATGGGAAGAAAAGTCCAGCCTCCACAGGGTAATTTGGGAAAGATAGGAAACTCTGCTGCCAATTTTGAAAGGCAATGTGCAATACGTACCCAAACAGGCAGGAAAATACCTCTTTGGAGGAAGCCACACAGAGAGTGAGCCTGGGGAGGTGAGCAAGCATGCTGGAGGGAAAACAAATGGATTTCAGTTGGAAACCAGCCTGGTCTCTGTCAAACATACCAATAAAACTGACATGTTCCTACAGACTGAGTTGGTAAGATCTGCATGTCATGATGGGAAAAAGTACTGATAAGAAAATTTAGCAGCATTCATGCAAAGGCCAGTTAAAGAAAACTGAAAAGCCTTTCTTTTCTTCTTTCCTTTTATTTTCCAAGCATATGTATAAACCAGGCAGGGAGGCAGGACTTAAAAACCTTACACAGAAAGCTAAAGGAATTAATGTTCGGGGATTAGTGTTAGGGAGTCACGTGCACTCAAAAGTTGCTAACACTAAGTAACATCAGAGGAGATTAAAAAACATAACACTTGCAAATACAGCCTGGTGTCTCTGCTAAAATGAAAAATAAAATAAAGTTAGTAGTCAGCCTTACAAAACAGAACTTTAGAAGAGACTCCTAACCAAATTAATAAGAATTACAGCCCAGAATAAGCTCTGGTAAGGAAGCAGGTTTCTACAAGAATATTTGCTTTTAAGGTAGCTTTTAAAATTAAGGTCAGCTTCTGGTCCTACCAAAAATTAAAGTGGAATAAAAGGAAAAAGAAACCATCTAGAAGGATGTCCAAAGGTCCATGCACTCTTTCAATTAGCAGTGTAGATACAAGTGGTCAGCACTGATTCCCTAAAACGTCTGAACATCTTAAGGGCCAAGGCTGAACTTTGTAAATTCTAAAGACTGGGGCTTTCACATGCAGGTTACAGTTACACCAATATGTAAAAAGTAGATCACAAATGGCTGAGAGTTTGTCAGGTCTACTTTGTCTGCTTCCAGAACAATAAAAAGCAATCCTAGAGATTGTCCATTGTGCCAGGAGGAATAGATACATGTGTCTCTGCACACATGGGCACGCACACACACCCACAAAGACATAAAATACAAACATACAATCACTACAGAACTAAGTGGATTGTACTGGATCCAGCTAATCCAGAGCCTGGCCAAAGGAAAAGAGGTATATATAAGATTTTATTCCAGCTCAGGCTTACACTGAAAATTTTTGTTATCATAAATGTGCCAAATCAGGATATCAAAAAGTCATATCTCTGGCTGGCACTATTAAGTTTCCCCTTGTTATTCTTGGTTAGTTTGAAAGTGACATAAGTTGTCCTGGGAGGATGACCTCTCTTCTCACACTGTCCTGTTCCTGTACCAAGGCACTTGAGTTATCCCAGCACTGGGACAAGGAAACCCCCGGGTTATAATCCTTTTCCTGAAGTATATGTGTAGACTGAGAATTTGTTAATTAGTTGGCTAGGTACCATTGTGAAGGCATTTATGTGCATTTGGGTGGGTGTGATGTGCACTTGTTTCTGTGTTCATGTGCAATTTGTGTGCTTCTAGTGCTCAGCCACACCAGACCTCTGGCAATGTATGGCTGCTTTGGTATAGATGGCTGTGGAGCACCTCCCCAGGCTTTGCTGATGTGGGACGTGTAGAACTCATCTAGCCCATCAGAATATTCCTTTCCATGAGTTAATGCACTGGATGGCAAGCTGGGAACATCAGGGCAGATAGCTGGAGGCTGAGCTGCAATGAGTTTTCCCCTCCTAAAGGTATTTTGTGGACTTTTTCTGAATATATACAACAGAAAAAAATGAGACCATGTGGGGACTCTGCCAACAGAAGCATAGGCTTCAAAGAATTCAAGGATCAAGCAAAAACTGGGACTCCTCTGCCTTGTGAGGATGCATAGAAATGGAAAGTAGAGGCTTTCAAGTGAATGCTTAATGCAAATCTTCCACA
>VZTT01067363.1:0-14671 GCA_013400855.1 Buphagus erythrorhynchus
CCCACGACACTAAAGAACATAGAAAAAACCACGACACTAAAAAACACAGAAAAACCCACGACACTAAAAAACACAGAAAAACCCACGACACTAAAAAACACAGAAAAACCCACGACACTAAAGAACACAGAAAAACCCACGACACTAAAGAACACAGAAACACCCACGACACTAAAGAACACAGAAAAACCCACGACACTAAAAAACAAACACAGAAAAACCCACGACACTGAAGCACTTACATACAAAAACACCCCAAAACACCCCATGGGCTTCAGAAAGAGAGAAAACAGGAGATACTGCCAGTGTCCTGTGTTTCTTAAAGCTGAGTGTCTCAAAAAGAGTTTGTACTTTCACATTGTAATCCTCTATCCACCGTCTCTAACCAGAAAGCAAAATTAGTGCCAAACTGTGAACTACCTAAATAGAAAAGACAACTATTTAGTGAAATATTTGGCCTCTCCCAACAGAGGATTTACAAACATCATGGAGTTCCCATCCCATGGAGTGATCTAATAGATGCCCAAATGCTGAGAAGCCAATGATATAATTTAGTAGGGTATGTAAAATCTAAGTCTTTAAGAGCTACAGGGATGAGTAGGACTCGAGGAAGTTTTACATTAAATGACTGTAAACAGATCATTATAAATAGTCAAATTCCTGTTGAGCCAGGAGCAAGGTGGCAGCAATCAAAGGAAAAGTGGCAAAAGCCTTTCTGCAGCAGTTAAGCAGCTTTACCTGTGTGCTCTATTTTTAATTAGTTAAAAATACTGACGCACAGCCTTTTTTACATGCACACAAGGATTTAAAATAGTGCTAGCAGAGGTTTCCTTTGTCTCTGGATGTTCCCATATTATTCAATCTATTTCATAAGGTGAATTTTTTAGCTCTGCTTACCGAGTTACAAAGTGATCATGGCATTTTGCATGTTTGTGATGAGTTTGAGATATTGTTCTTCTCTTCCCATACAGCTTTTTAATAAAATGCTGCCAGTTTGGTGACCTTCCCCGTTCAAGGTTAATGATTTGCTACCTACAAATTACCTTTCATGATACAACTTGGGTTATGAGCTCCAAAATAGTCTGTTGGCTCTCCCTTCAATTTGTTTTAGGCTCAGAGAAAAGTAGATTTCACAATAGCAAAAAGGGACAGAGAAATGAAAAGAGATAATGTTGGCTTTAGAAACTTGTCTTTTTGTTCTCTAAGAAGACACAAAATTATTGCAGTGGGGTGACACTGGGGAACAAGTGCTGTCATGTTATGCAGAAAAGCTGAAAGCCTCTGAGATTGCAATTTACCCCTGCCCTGCCTCCTTTTTCTTGCACACAGAGCCTCCCAGCTAAAGATATCTCAGAGACAATAATTAGTGACATTGCATAATTGTGAAGGTTTATAAAGATGTTAATAGTCAGACAATTTATAATATGCAGGCTTTGTTATCATTATGGAACATCTGCTATTTAAGAGTGAACTGCGTAGCACACCATGTCCTAGCATTTCTTAATCCTGTCACAGTTTAAGAAGTTAAAAAGAGATTAAGTTAAATTTGGTCTTGGGAGGTAGCTGAAATATTTGCATGCCATGGGGAGCAGCAGGGCAGGAGGAGTTCAGCACCACCAGTGCCCAGATCCCTCACTGAGACATCACATCCTCCTCTCCCAGCTGGCCCTTCCCCCTTCCAGAGGGAATTTTGTAAAACACCAATTGCAAGATCCCAGTAGCACATTATAACTCAATATCCAGGAAATACACATTTGCTTTCAAGGTCTGGGAACCATTTGAGGATCTGCGCTGTCGGAAAATGTAACTCTGCCACTTCAACTGCAATTTCAGCCATAAAAAATGTGTTGGAGTCTCTCCTTCTGTCTGACTGCTGTTTTCTGGAGATCATTTACTTTACATGAAGCCATTTATGAAGGAACAGGAAATCCTGTAGTAATGAAGCAGTGCTTTTTTGGCATATTTGTGGTACCTTTGCACACAGAAATTGCTTAATTTCTTTAATTTTGAATAAAGCATCTATTCCACTTCTTTTATTTTGAAAGCTTTCTGAGTGAAAACTGGCAGCATCCTGCAGAATTACACCCTGAAATTACTCTTACCACTTGATAAATAGGATAACAGAGGCCAGAGTTTTGCTTAAAGTACTAGCAGTTCTATTATTGCCATTCACAAGCTGCTGAAATTATGGCACCTTATTCTAACAGGCAGTAAGCCCAACCTTCTTCTGTCTAAGTTGTTGGAAAAGGGTAGAAAACTTTTTATCTCTTTCACAAATACACTTTCCACACATCTCTCACATTAATTACTTCAGCAGTTTATTAGACTGTGCATCAGAGCACTATGTTAAATTTATTTTGGTTTCCATTCTAACAACCAAGTTAGTCAGCAGCTGTGATGTACTGCTTTGTCTACAGAGACCATCATTAAAATCTTTACTTGCAGCAGTGCCTTCAAGGTATTTCAGCCCAATTTTATTCAACACTTAGAGATATTTTTTAAATTAATACCCTTTTAAAGGAAAAAAAACCATACTTTATGACTTTCCAGGGGATTGATATTCCTCTCTCCCTTTTTCTTATTTACATTTAATTTCCTTTTTTTACTAGTGCACTGTGACTGTACATTTAAGACAACAAAATCACACCCCCCACCACTCCCATGTGTTATTTGGAAGAGAATGCCTGACTGTAGCATCTTAACCTATCAAATGTAAACAACTCCTGGAACGTTTTCCTGAAGTTCTTCATTTACTTTTTGTAAGTTTTGTTTTCCTGATTACTGAAGCTATGTACAGCAACAAAATCCAGGGTTGCTCTAGCACTGGCCTGGGATATTGGTCTGGTTTTTGACCTGGAAAAGTCCAAGACCTCTTGGTCTTGGAGCATCATCACACCTAGAGCAAAACATTGACAAAAACCAGCAAAGGTTTGAGTAACAGTGCCAAAGCAAAGTGGCACTCAGCTTCCCTTTGTGTACAGTGAGAGCACCCACCAAGAAGCAAAGCTGGAGGCACCTTTAGGTGACTCTACCTCTTGAAAAACTGGCCTTAAGAGGTCCCAGGCTGGGGACCCAGCTCCTGATGCAGGACTGTAGAGCATTCAGGTTTTCTAACGTGGTTTAGGACATGGCAGTTTCAAGCTGTCCTCCTTAAGTACAATGTGCACTGAATTAAGTACAATGTGCACTGAATTAAGTACAATGTGCACTGAATTAAGTAAAATCTCCAGAAATTATAACTCTGATAGTGGTACCCTAAAATATCAGCTTAGAAGCATCAGTGACCTGTTATGAAACAGATGATGTTAAAAGATTCAAAGCTTTTAGAACTGGGTGCTGCAGCACTGCCATCACAGGAAATCAGTCAAACTATCAATCCTTTTACCACTATGCAAGACTTATTTCAGTTAAAACCCTAAGCCTTTCATTATCTAAATTAAAAGTATACTGTGTTTATTGAATTTGGAGATTAGCTTGCTGTTACACACTGTAGTCTTACTTTGATGTCTCAGGATTAATATTCATGAAGTTTCAGACTATTAACTACACATGTGCAAGATCTAACAAGAAACATATCTTACAGAGTTCAATTATTGTACAATGCTGTTAGTTCTGATTTTATCTTCCATTTTTCTGTGGATTCCCATGGAGTTTTCATAAAATCAATGTTTTAAGGTTGGTTGTGGCAGGTTTATTTTCTGGCTAAGATCTGGCTAAACTTGGACTTTCAAACCCAAAGGATATCTTTCAATTTCTTTCTCATTTTTACTAGTTTTACATGAGAGAAAACTTTTAACTTCAGTTGCCTGGAACATCTGAACTTTCAGCAGAGTTGGAAATCAGCAGAAACTCTTCACTCCTCAGTCAGTTCAGCCCAGAATGTGGCACAACACTTTGCACACCATTGCTCAACACTGACTCTTGTCCCTTCCCAAAGAGTCTCAGAGACACAAAACCTTTTAAACTCTACCCCACAGGCAGCCAGAAACACAAAAAACTCTAAGCTGCTATTTTTTTTGGAATTCCAGACAAGACTCAAACCCAAAAGCCTTGGAACACGTGTGTGGCCATCACCCAGGGGCTGCTGTGCAGGAGCACGTCCCACCTGAGCCTCTAACAGGATGCTGCTCACAAGGTTCCACATCTTCCCCTCAGTGCAGGGCAGGAAGTCATAAACTGCTCAGCAACAGCAACAAAAAGCAATAACAAAAGGAAATGTCAGAATTTGCATTGCAAACGATACGTGAGCCTTGGCTGCTAAAACTAAATCCAAATATGAACATTAAAGGTTTGAAGTTGCTCTGCTGGGGATAGAGGCTGTGTCTGCTCAGCCCTTTAACAATCTGCTGGGCATTCCAGGTAGGCTGTGGCAGCAGCTCTCAAAGTTCACAGGATTCGTGTGAAATATTCATTATTGCAATAAAGAATGTATACCAAATTACTCCCTATGTAACAGAAATTTATTGTTCTGGTAAGAGTTCTTGTGCAATTATATTACTTTCTAAAGCAATTTCTAATGACATTAGACTAATTTAATTAAGAAAACAATATAGAAGAAAAAAATTTGTTCCAGAGACCAAAGGTGAAACTTTCTGAAAAATGGATACTGTGGGTCACACATCTGGGCTCTAGGAAGGTGGCAGATCATCTAACCCTGCTCCAGCCACCTTCCTCCTCATTCTTAAAGAGCACTAGAAAGAATATTTTTTAAAATCCATTGAATGTTTTTAATTTATTAAATTTTCTGCATCAGTAGCATCTGTGTAAGAGATATGAAGCCATTAGGTCGTAAGTGGTATGTTCAATTACCATCTAATAAAAGCAAGTCTGCAGCAGACAATCCATTTTTAAAGGCAGTCTGTAGAGCACAGGTCACTGCCTTTGGCTGAGGGCTGGTGTCTCACCATCAGCAGCCTGTGGTGGCAGAGCCCACACTCTTGTCAGGGATATCATCCATGCACAGTTTAATATCTCAGACTGACAGTTATTCTTTTTCTGGGTTAATTATCTTGAGAGAGTTACACACACACTAATAATAATAATAAAAATAACAACATAAAACCCTTGAGTCTTATTTTGCAGCTCTTCATGAGAAAATACGAATTTTTCAATCTGAAGAGCATTCAGTGTATTCAGTCCTGAATACATTGCAATGGGTATAAAGGACTGCAAGGTTTCCTTTGTGGTGATGGATTCCTTTACTACAAGGGCACTCTACTAATCCAGTTAACTAGAACAGAAATCAACTGAACATTGTCTTTTAGCATCAATGCAGGGTAATATTTCATATAAGGGAAGGAAGTTCAGAAATGCACCACTCCTACAGGAGGAATAATCACAGCAGGACCAGCACTGGGAAGGACCTCAGGAGAGCCTGGTCCAAGCTCCCACGTTCTCCATTTCCAGCAGATGTGGGGAGCTGGGCCCATTCTGCCTGCTTGGCAGTGTTCTCATTAACTCTCTCATTAATTCTCTCTCAATAACAAGTGGCCAGGCTAAAATGCAGATACACTTGTCATGGGCCAGAGATATTTAACATTAAGAAGAATTTGAGATCTGTAAGGTGCAGCTAAGATCACCTTCTAGTCTTTTTCCTTATTAAGATGTGAAGATATATCAGAATACAGCACTTGAACCAATCTTCCTCCTGCACAAATGCAGGGGCTCAGAGGGAACCAAATTACCTTCACTCAACATGATGGGCAGAAAGCAAGTTGCTTTGTGGTCAACCTGACATTTAAATAAAGCAATTCAGAAAAGTTTCATTTTCTGGTTTATAGAAAGAGTAATAAAATCTGTATTGTTCCCAGTCATCACCTATATTAAAAAGTATTCTACAGTTGCCTCTGGATTGCAGAAGGATGTCATAATTAATGGCTTCCTGCTGGCTGCATTTTTAGTTGCTGTGATTTGCATGGTGTTGGAGCTCTTTCCAGATGTTGGTAAATGACAAATTTCCACCCAGTTCTCTCATAGTATTACTATTTCTATATTTTCAGTGGAAAAAACTCAGGAAATACTACACAGACACACACAGAGAAGAAAAAAAGCAAACAGAAATCACCTTAGAGTCCTTCCAACTAAAGAAAAGTATGTTTTAACAGGCATGATCTTCAATATAGAATTCAAGCTGCTAAGTTTCAATGTACAGTGATAAATACAAGAGGGCATTCACTGCACTTTACCTGACTGGAGAGCTCAATGAATGGAAGTGAAAAATATCTGGTTTAAATTCAGTTTTATGTTTTGTTGGGAACACTTGGTGCAACTAATATTCATGATTATTCTGACAGCAGGGATTCAAAGATTGAGAGATGCTGCTACAATAGATGCAGTAGAAAATTTTTTTGGGGAAAAAATCCCAAAATAAATCACAGGCCTAAGACTTGGAAAAACAGGCATTTATTTCTTGCCAGCTTTTATACCTGATATCTGTCACTGCTTTAAAAATAGCTATTTGTAATAGACAGGACTACAAAAGCTATTTTAAAAGGAAGCCCACAAGGTAATAACTGTGGAACTGACCTGCACTGCATTTATGAAATGTCAGCAATGGAAGATTAACTGCTGATATGGGACAAACCTACGACCTGCAACAAAACTTACACGTGGAAAAACTATTTGGTGGAGAGCAAAGGTCTGATATCTGCTGAGATATCAGCCCCAGAGCGGGCTGCTGCTGCCTGCAGAGCAGCCAGAATTACTTTGTGTGCATAATACACAGAATCCCATCTCCTGCAGAGCTGCAGAGATGCTTTGTCTCAGACCAGACTTTGAAGGGTACAGCATGTGCAGCAAGGATTCCCTTCCTGCCTGGTCTGGGTGTTTGGTATTTGCAGGACTTTGTTCTTGCTGGCATTCCACCTTGCATGCCTCTCAGACATTTTCATATACTCACAACTGACACCATGCAGTAAAACAGAAGCAGTGCCACTCAAATGGAGACATTTGCATAAAAAATAATAAATTCTTTGGATAAAAATTTGCAACTGCAAAAAATAACTTTGCCACACCCACCACTATCCATTGCACGGTGGGCACAGGGAAACAAAAATCTTATTTTCATTTTGTCTCCTTGCAGTAATGTTCCATTGTTGTTTATCTGGATAATTTAAGTAACAAAAGATTAAGCCATTACTGAGCTACTCTTCCTAAGGAAATGAGACATTATAATGTTCTCCCTGTTACTCACTAACAACACTTTCATTAATTCTTAGTTGGGTTTAATTGAATCTGACAGAGAAGCAGACGTCTCAACCAGAGGATGCTTCCCAGATGAGAAAAACAAGGTTGGATAGAGAAATGTGACTCAGATTAGTGTTTCTAGCCCCTGAAAAAGGGGCCTCCAAGGATGGAGATTCTCCACAGATTCTGTACAAATTGTGCAATAGGAAAGCATGCAGCACATGTTTAACATGCCAGTCAATTCCCTGTCTGTGGGAAGGGTTCATGGCACTCACCCCTGTTCTCTTTAGCAATTTATTAACCTTGACAAATTCTCATCATGCAGAAATCTCCTATTTCACAAAGTTACCAGAGTTCCTTGGCTGTGCACCATAAAGAAATCCATGCACATAGTCACTGAGCAGCAGTGGCACCACCTTGGATAAACAGCACCTCAATTACACCAGCAAACACCTCCCCTGAGGAAAAGATTTCGTATAAAAGAGAATATTACATATATTAAAAAAAAAAAAAAAGAGAATATTATGTATATTACTTTTTATCTGTTAGAAGACAAAGGAAGAAAAATGTATGTAATTAGCAGAAAGCACAGCAGTGAGTAGCCACCCTCAGCTCTCTGTTAGGAAGAGCAGAAGGTGCCTGTGAGGTTGGGGTGCATTCTCCTCTCTCCAGTGAGGGGCCCCTTTGCACATCTGCCTCTCAGTATCTTTAAAACAAACCTAAATCTCTAATGCCTCCTATATGTTCAGGAGAAACAAAAAAATCACAACGAGTAGTGATGTTGGCTGCTGTGGTGAAGGTGAGGAAGTGGAAGCTGTTAATTCCAGATTATAATTCAGACACCCTCAGTTGCAGACAGAAGGAAATGATTTGTTCCTGCAGGGAGGCAGTAAAACCTTCCTGGTGAGCTCTCCATGACTTTTAGTCATGGGCAGGGTGTGCAGAGCTGTGCTTCACTCCGGGGTGACACTGGGACAAGGCACGGTGACCATGAGACACTCACACCCCTCAGTGTCCAGGGGTCACACACAGCTGTGCAGAGCTGACAGCTGGATTCCTGAAAGCATCCACAAGGGACGTGGAGGCACAAAGACCCCGCAGAAATGGCCCAGAGCAGCAGGACTGGGAGCTCACAGCCAAGGCAGCAGAGTGTTCCAGGTCAGAGCACGGCTGACCTTCCAACCAGGGCATTTAACAGCTCCTGATCCAGAGCTGGAGCATCACCTTCTGCACGAGCAGTGTACAGTGCACCCAGAGATATTCCTTCATGCATTGTTAACTTCTGACAGCAGACTGTAAGCTTCATTTGGTTTCTAATGGACCTGAATGCTCCTCAGCCTTCACCCCCGTCTGACCTCTCCTAAATTCACTTTTTAAATCTGAATTTGAAATTACACTCCCTACCTAACTTAGTATCCAAGCAAACAAAAAAGTTACTTCCTAACTTTAGGAGAAGAAGGAAGTGGTTTGTCCATTTCAGTAATAAAACTACACAAACTTGTCTGCAGTAGGATTCCCATGAATAATTATATTCCATACATTTCTCATTTTTCCAGGTCTCTCACAGTCACTACACTGATTTATAGGCATGTTTAGGCTAAATAATCTCAAAACTCTGATTTCCTACATATGATTTAGGGCATATGAAGTGACCTGGGTATTTAATTTATGCCTCACAGTTGCTGAGCCATCTTTCTACTTCAGCTCTGGCTTTTACTTCTAGCCAATAAATCTGGCTAAATTCAGTGGAAATGTGGGAGCAAAGCCACGTTCCCCTCCTGGACAGCACAGGCCTTTCTGCCTGCATTTCCTCAGTGCATTAAAAACACAAGGCTGTGTTTTTGTAGTGCATAGGAACTGCACGAGCTCAGTGAATAAACAATAATTTGTTGTTCACTTTATAAAAAACACAAAATACAGTTCTTTCATGCTCACTTCTAACATAATTTTTAGTGACAGCAAATACTGAAATATTTCAAAGGATGCTCGCTGTTGCAGATACTCCTGTTGCCCACACTGCTATATAATTTTGCAGTAATTTACTACAGAAATCTCCCTTTGTTCAGGCAGTGAGCTATTGCTGAAACACCAAGAGGATGCAAACAGAAAATAATGTGCATTCCATTGGAGGCATAAATAGGAAGTTTCCCTCACTTCCAGACTTGGAATTGACAGTAAGGAGCACTAAGATAAAAGAGACATAAAGATAAACGTGTTTTTACAAAGTAACTCTTTTACAGCTACTGACAGTTTTGATGTTTCTCCCAAGCACTAACGCTCTGTATTTACTATTGCATTTCATTTTATGGATTTTTCCCCACGTTGAGTTCAAACAGAATAAACAGAACTTTGAGTTATAGCATGCAACATGGTCAGAAAGGGACTTGATAGAATTAGATCAATTCTTGTTTCTTATCCACCTGGATTCATAAAACACTCCTATTGACTTTGCTACTGTGATCCTTGTGTTTGGTTGCTCTGGTTTCACAATCTATTAGAGGCTAAAGGAAGAGCTTTTTATGAGAAAAATAGAAGACACAGACTTTCACAGCACTCTTCTCTCTTCTTCATGGTTTTTCTCCAAAGAATTTTTAGAAACTTTTCAGTCTCTTATTTTTCCCTATATACACATATTAAATAAAACTCTTCACTGTAATTCAAAAAACCCTATGATTTCACAGTCAACAAAGAATGGAAATACAAGTCTCCATGTAGTTCCATAATAAAATAATCATATTTCCAACCAAAGCATGGAGAAAATGGACAAATTAGATGTGAGAGAAGCAAAATGGAGAGGAAGTGGAAGTGTGGAAGGAATCCTGCCCTAGACAGCTCTGAAGGGTTTACTTTAAGACTTTCCCTTGAGTGATATATCTGGTAGGAACTGGTGCAGTATTGTCTTCTAGAAGGAGCAGTCAGACATGACAACTGAGTATTCTAGAGCAGGGAAGATAATATATTCAAGATGTTTCTGAAGAACTAATTATTCCTTAAGTATTGGTATTAGATATTAGGAAATGCCATTAAATATATAGTTGCATTCCTTAGAATCATTTATTAACTGTCAGCAGTGTCTATTTTTCACAGGAACCTTAAACAGCAGTGGCTTGAAATACAGGTGAACATACACAATTCCTCCCTTCTCTTGTTACTTGCAGGCCAAAATTAAATTGCTTGGGTTGCTTCCAGTCTGGCTCTCAATATGTATGGAGGAAGAAACAATGGTGCCTGTGATTTAATAAAAGTGATTATCTGTAATGAAAAGCTGTGACCCCTCTGTAATACATCTAAATTAGATCTGCACAATAAAAAGGAAATTTTTTCCTTCTTAGCCCTTCCATCCTGGCTGAGAACATCATGGTTCTGAGTGAGATACTGAGATAAGCCCAAGAGTCTGAGCATCCCTGGACACAAAGCTGTAACTGGAATTCTGACTCCATCCTCCACGTCACACCCAGCAAATGTTCCAGCAGCACTGGGATGAGCTCCTAACTATGGCAAAAACTTGCATACAATGTGTCTACCAGCAAAAGAAATCAACCAAAGTTGATTTCAAAGAAATTGATTTCAAAGAAATCAACTTTCATTGATTCAAAGCAATCCACAAAGTCTCAGGATCTGGGCACATAAATTACGTGGACTTTTAAGATTCCAGAAACTTTATTGTGCTATTTTTTCATGCCCCAAAAAATATTTAGAATTACAATAGCAATTGCAATGCACATTGGCTCAAAGAATAAAAATTCCAGTTTCTGAGAAACAAAAGAAGGAAATCTCTATTATGGGTCAAGAGCAGTGCAACTAACATTTTGAGACTACTACAGTACTCTTCTATGTATCAAGTAAACTAAAAATTACATTACCTTACTACTGCATTTTGCAATAAAAAAAACTGTTGACCAAAAGGTATTTAGCTCAGGAAATCTGAGCTTCCCAAAAAAAAAAACCCACGAAAAAAAAATTAAAAAAAAAAAAACAAACCCAAAAAAAAACCAAAAAAAAAAAACAAACCCAAAAAAAAACCAAAAAAAAAAAACAAACCCAAAAAAAAACCAAAAAAAAAAAACAAACCCAAAAAAAAACCAAAAAAAAAAAACAAACCAAAACAAAAAAAAAAAACAAAAACAAAACAAAAAAGCACCAGAAGATAATTTCACACCATTAAAAATAATAAAATAGAGATACAAATACCTTCTGCTCTGGAATTTTGAATGGTCCTGGGACCAAAGAAGGACTCTGACAGGAATAGGATGCATCTAAAGGCTGGAATGTTCTTACCTGAATATGGCTTTAGTGATGCAAATTTCTGCTTACTATTGCTACTAACAGTTCGATTATTAACCTGTGCCTTCCCTGGCAGCATTGCCTCTGAATTTCCTGCTGTACTTGAATTTCCTGTCTCCTAAAATAGCCAGATCCTATATGGCAGGGAATGGGAATCTGTGCCCTTCCTTGCTCGAGCTCCTGGCATTTCCTGGGAAGGTTCCATCGTCACCTGTGGTCCAGGACTGTGTTTAAAACATGCAAAGAACCTTGGCTCAGTTGTAGGCTAACAAACCCATTTTCTTCAAGCAAATTATTATTCTTTCATTCTCGTGTTTTGTTGATGTGGACTCAATGATTTTTGAAAAGATATCCAGGTCAATCCAATGATTTATTTAATTCAGTTCATGTGTTATGGCTCTGAAAAGGTGACTTTAATCATTATTTTAAGATTACTACCTTCATATAAAAATACTAAAAATCTGACTAGAAAACAGTGCAGTTATGCTTCATTTGAAACCATCCAATTGAAATTATTGGTAAATTTCATCCCTAGAATACTGAAGACAATAAAAAGTATGAACATGGTATTTTAAATTTTTCCTGCAATTTCTGTAGAAATACATTCCACCTCCCAGCAGCAGTCTGGATTGCATCTCTCAGGTTATCAGGGATTTGAGCACTAACCCCTGTCACAGGCAGATCTCATTAACTGTGCTGAGCAATGTCTCTTCCATCTCCATTCATCAGCTCCTGAGGTATTTCTAGACAAGCAGAATCCCACAATTCTCTAACATACTTGAGATCCTTCTTATTCCTTTATCATAATTTTGTGTTTTGCTCTATGTCTCACTAGAGCAGTAAGTATTAAATATTACATTTTCTGTTCAGACCAATATTAAGATTCATTGCTTTCTTACTCTAATACTGATTGCCTTCACCTCCAACAAATTAGTAACTTAATATTAAACTCACACAACCACAGCAACGAATATTAAAGGGAATACTGTATTATTCTGTGTTCTGGCACAGTTACTTAGGCTGTCACTAAGTTACACAAAGGGACCTTTTAGCAATTGGCTCAAGAAATGTGTAAATATTTAAATTGAAAAGAACACAAAATATAAAAAGAAGGGTTATGAGTTCTTGCTAAACACAGGAGCCAGAAGATTTTGATTTATAACCCATTTCCTTTGGCAGACATTAGATACTTGAGGAAAGGAAGATATGTAACCCAAATGGAAATAAGCTGCACGCACACTCCAGCCTGGAGCTGTATCCATTATTTTCACAGCTAGTTTCAGTAAATGGCAATGCACCAGGCTGCTGCACACAAAACTGGGGCTCCTAGCCAAGAACCAGAACACTGCTGCAGGACAGAAATGTGTTTAATAAAACATTGCCCACAAGCAAATTAACTTCCTCAATATTTGTGTATCAATGGAACTACACAGACTGAAAAGAAAATCATGCTTGCAGTCTAGGATTTACACCTTTTAGTTTGAAATGAAGGGAAAATAATTTATTCTAGATAATGTCATTTAACAAAATCTAATGTGATACTTTGGGTTTATGCTATAGAAATTATGTTAGTTTTCTAAGCCATTAAAAAAAATAAATCAGAAGTTCAGCTCATGTGACTCCCTAAAGCCTCAGACATTGTCCCAACAATAAATTAAGAACTTTAAAGTGTGATGTATAACAAGATGTTTTCCCACTACTCAATAAATTAAGCTGTTCAATTGACAGGAATTTCATATGTAAAATAATGATACATGGGGGAATAGGTTAATAATACCCTGAAGTTATTAACTGCTCACCTCAAAATTTCTGGATTATTTTAAAGATGCAAAGCTCTCATTCTTGATATATTTTATTGTGTTAGAATTCTGCCATTATCATCTTTTCTGAGTGCTGAGAGTCTCCAGAGAAATGCTAGGAGAGTACTAGGGAATACTGGAACAGTGGTTACCAGCTCACAGCTGAGATGGTTTGTTTAACATGCCAAAAAAGAAATAAGAAACCTCAATTAATGCAAGATTTCCTTTATTTCTACGAAAATATGTTTTTAATCTATCTACTTATTTCCTCAGAACTTGAGTTGCATGATATTTTATTTTCTGTTAACTTTATTCAGATTTCTCTGCTAATATGAAAACATCTTACAATGTTATTACTTCCTCAAAATAAGAAAGCTAAGGGGGAAAAAAAATCATTGGCTTTCCCCATATCCTCAAGGGTTTGGAAGATAAGGATGCACTAAGAAGTTCACTTAAACTTTAATACCTCCTTTAAAATTTTACACTTATGCCACAGGAAATCTAAATCAGAGTTTTAACGCAGCATAGATGCTGAGTAAGCAGAAAACATCCCAGGCTTTGGGGAAATTCTTGATGTTAATATGAGAAAATCCAAAATGAAATTCACCTTTAGAGGTATTCCTCTAAAAATTCCTCCAAAAACCACAAAAGAAGCTAAAAATATTTTATGGACACTGATGGTCTTCTTGATGAACACTGACATTCTCATAAATCCTTTTAGATATGTTAAGGCCACACTCAAACAAAGGAAATAAAATTGTAGCTCCACAACATGTCCCAGTCATCCCACCCATGTTTCCAGGGTAACATCTAGGTTGCATTTTATACAATTAGCCAACTTATTTTCTAATCCAATGGGAGACAACTTTTGTATAAATTTTGATTGGGGCTAACTAAATTCTGAATTTAACTTCATCTTCCTGATGAAATGCTTCCACTTAGAAATGCTCAGATTTTACTGAGACAGAAATATAATGGGAGATACAGTCCAGGTTTGGATTTTTTAAGGAATATTTTTTTACTCTTCAACGGGCCAGAAAATAAATTAGAAATACATACATACATGAGTGTCCGTGAGCACGTACTTTAAAAAAACCCCACAGAATATTTCTTGTTTCACCCAGAACTGAGAACAATCCCATGGCACACATTCCTCACGCGTTCGGCTTCACGGCAGACTCGCCAAAAGCAGGAACGGAGCGAGCCCCGGGCAGAGGTGCGGGGCTAGGAGGGGACAGCAGGACAGGACAGGGGAGCTGCTGCCACCGGGGGCGAGCGAGGGGCAGCCCCGGGCAGGTGTTCACAGAGCCCCGGGCAGGTGCTCAGGTGCTCACACAGCCCCGGGCAGGTGTTCACAGAGCCCCGGGCAGGTGCCCAGGTGCTCACACAGCCCCGGGCAGGTG
>VZTT01067388.1:6272-23754 GCA_013400855.1 Buphagus erythrorhynchus
TGTTCTTTCCTCTTAGCCCAGGTGCCCAGTTGGCCCAGTGCTCACCAAGGAAGGGCAGAGTGTGTCCTGTATCATTGTGACCTCAGGTCAGTGATGTCCCAGCTCACAGGGATGGCACAATGACAGAGCACAGCACACCCAGCCCACCATTGGGCACTGGGATGGCTCTGCTGCTGAAACAGGGGGCAACCTGTGCCCCCACCCTCCTGAACATCAGGGCTGGGCACACATCTGTGTGCTTGCTCCACTGGTTAAAAACAACACGTTGAGGATCCTGGTTTTCTTCAGCTTTGAGCATTGGAGGGAAAAAAATGGAGGGTGAAAAAAATAAAGGAAAGAGGGAAGAAAGCAGATATTTTGCTGGCCAGAGAGAGCCTGGGGAGCAGGTGGGAAGCTGCCTGCAGGGCTGGCCAGTTGCTGAGAGGTGGCAAAGGAGGCTGGCACAGCAAGTCCTGATGTCTGCCCGCCTCGAGCAGGTGATGAAGACAAGCTGTGGCCCCAGTTCCCACAGTATATTTTCATTAGGCCCAGGCAGATGGCAGCTGAGGTCACCACTGCCACACCATCATCCTTTCAGCCCAAAGGTGTCAGGGAATCTGACATCTCAATTACTAAACCTGGAATCACCCAAGCAGCACCTGATGGACGATGGGGGAAAGGGGATCAGAAAAGCTGTGCTCCTGATTTCCATGAATTCTCACCTTGGAGAGAAAATCTGGGACATGTGCTTCCCTGATAAACAACATATCTGTGTCCAACGTTCTGACACAAAAGCAGCTGTGCTAAGAATGAGCCACAGACACCACAAAAATGGCAATTAAGTCCTTGTGGAAAATAGACCAAAAAGCACCCCCTGGAAAAGATATTTGATGTTAATCAGCTACAGCAAAGTCAAGGGAGGACATATTGATCTTGCCCCAGCAGAGATCTGCTGCTCGCTCCTCCATAGTCTGTGAAGCCTCAGAACACAGAGCAAAATAAAACTTCTGTTCTTCACAAGGACTCTCAGATGTGGGGCCAGGCCTTGGCTAAGGCAGGAGAAGCCAGAGCAACACCACCATTGACTTTTCTGTGCTCAAGGTGAGGCACAATTCTGACACGCTGGTGAGAAGCAGCAACTCTGCTGAAACATCATTTCAGAGATTTCTGCCAGATATTTCAGTCATTTTTCTCCTCCCTATTATTACCACCTACTCTTCTATTATCACTTTACTACTACTGATTCTCAGCTTTCTACTCCTGTTAATCCATACTCTTGTAATCCCTACTATTATCCCTGGCAAGAAGAAGGTGAAATAAGATTCTGACTCTTACCAAAGATCAATAAACAAATAAAGCAGAAGTTGTTTATTCTTAGTCTGAAATCTCATGAACTTTAAGGTAATATTGTGACTCTGGAACGATTATAAAACATCTCAGATTCCAATTTCCACAGGGCGTTTATTCATTGAGTTTCCTTCTGCAACAAAAATACCCCAAACCACTGTGAACAGATGAGTCACTGCACCACCCTGAGCAACACCCAAACCTGTGCTTTCCCTGTGAGGATTTCTCTCCTTAAATCCCACCATGAGCTGGGTTTGGGGGAAGTCATGATAATGTCAGAGATATTTGAAAGGTGAGAACATCCAGGGTGCACAACTCCAATGAAAAAAAAAACAACAACAAACCAATTTCTTTTTGGGGAGACTTTTTTCAGAAGGGTTTTCAAGCTTCTGTAAAAGTTCAAAATATTTGGGGTTTGGCACAATAAACACCCCCATCATTTTCAGCAAACATTACTAAATGCGAGGGTATTTTCTTCCTTTTTTGTCCAGAAATGTAATTTTTTCCCTCCACGCATTCTTTAGACAGGGAAGGGGTGAAGAATGTGCTGCTTTTGAGACAAAAGTTTCCCCTTGGTTGAAAACCCTCTTTCTACCAAACTGAAACATAGAGACACAACCTGTGCGGTTGGGTGTGCTCATCACATCTACTACAGGAGGAATGGGGACAAAGGGAACATTAAATCACAAATTATCCCTGGTTTTGGGGGGAGTTTAACCAGAAAGAAAAGGTTTAGCTCTACTGACCTCAAACCCAACATTTTGTTAATGGGAAAGGCAATGCTACAGCTGAGGCACTTGCTGCTCACTGGATAATATGCATTTTCTTAAGTGCTCAAAAAGCAATGGGCTAGTCCAGGGTTTTCCTGGAGGAAAAGAGATCACAATCTGGCCTTTGTTATCCAGTTTGTTCTCCAAGAGTTCATACTTGAGGGCCCCTGGAGCAGATTCTTGGAAGAGCTCCACTTTGCACCCCAGCCAAAATGATCTGAGTTTCCATATATTATTAACACACAATGGAGCAACGTCAGCTCCCTTAACCCCACACCAGCCACAGGGAGAGGGTCCCCATCAGGGAAAACTTCTCTTCTCTTCTTCTGCTGAGAGGAAAAGGGGAAGCCAAAGGAGCAGAGAGTGACCGGGAAAAATCAGAGTGGTCAACAAAGACACTGTGTCAGCCAAAATAAAACCCCAGCTCTCCAAGGAGAGTTGACTTCAACACCACCCTCTGCCCTCAGCTGCCTTTTTGGCGTGGCTTTGGCCAAATTTCGTTCCTGGTCTGAGTGGGTTTGGTTAGAGGACACAGTTCCTGTGAGTCATCTGCAATCCCCAGCAGCACCGTAGGAAAGGCGGATGTGGGGAGCCAGGAGACCTGGGCACGTCTGAAACACAGACCCCAAACTGCTCCTCCCTTGCTCTTCCCTTGTGCTGCAGTGTACTGACTCCAGCTGCTCAGGAAAAACGGGGGAAGAAAAGAAAAATCTCATACAAAAATGTAACTTTTTGTAAGAAAAGCTCCACCACTCCAAAATTAAAAATGTTTGCCAGCACAGCAAACATTTGCCAGCACATTTTTGACTTTTCGCCAAAATATTCTGGCCAAAACTTGGGAGAAAAAGTCAGGATTGTCTATGGAAAGCAGATACTTCTCATGAAAATATTCATTTAGTCAAATCCCCAGGTTTCTACTGAAAGTCAGCTTCAGTGGAAAATGCTGACGAGCTCTATTATTGGCACAGCTTTAATTTTCCTTTGTCTGGAACAGACATGGAGAAGACAGCATCTGTCAAACGTAGCCTTTAGTCTTACAATATTATTTAGCCTGGAGTATTGTTCAAGGACTTCAGGATAGGTTTGAGCCATCACAGAGCTGGGTGCTGTGCACATCCACCAAGGATGGCCCTTCCCTGGAGGGGTTAGAATTTGAGCATAAGCCATGGAGAAGATAAACAGCTGGGGAGAGCACAAGGTAATTTTGGAGGGGTCCTGAGCAGCGTGATGAGCAAAGGGATGCTGTGCTTGCCCTTGCACCTGCTCTTCCCCCCAAGGCTTTGTGCTCAGCCACACAGCAGCTGTGCAGGCTCACAGCTCCCTCAGGGCAGCCTGAGTCTGCCCTGGCTCCAGAGGCAGCTGCAGACGAGGGGGGAGACAAGTCCTGCTCCCCTCTCCCAACCTCCAGCCCAACTGATCCCTGGGGTGGAGAGGAGAAAGCCAAGCAAGTCATTTCCACTGTCCCCAGACACTGCAATCCTGTGTCCCCCTTACCCTGGAGAGGGACATGCTCTGCCACCCCTCCCTGCAGCCCACGGGTGCTGATGGATCAAGTGACAGAGTCAGGATCACAGGATGATTTGGGTTGGAAGGGACCTTAAAGCCCATCTCATTCCAACCCCCTGCCATGGGCAGGGACACCTTCCACTGTCCCAGGCTGTTCCAAGCTCCATCCAACCTGGCCTTGAACAATCCCAGGGATGCAGGGGCAGCCACAGCTTCTCAGGGCCTCACCATCCTCACAGAGGGTGAATTGGGAGAATTTCTTCCAAAAATCCAATCTAAACCTACTCTCTTTCAATTTAAAACTATTCCCTCTTGTCCTATCACTACACGTCCTTGTAAAAAAATCCCTCTGTTCCACTTCATTTTTGCCCAGATCTGGCCTTTCCATGGCATCCCACTGCCAGTCTGCCACACTCCCCTTCTGCCCTCACTCCTCACGTGCTCTGCATCATTTTATGCCTTGATCAAACCAATACAACCACTTCAAGAGAGTAGTTAGAGAAGGATCTGTGCTGGTTTCAAACAGCTTCCAGAACTGGCCACCCTCTTCTGTAAGAGATTAAAAAGAAATCACTAAGAAAGGAGCAAGGCAGAAAGAGAGCACGAGGAAATAAATAAATAAATGTATATAGTTACTTTTGGTTTGTCTCGATGTTCAGTCCCGTCCCAGGGCGCCGTGTTCTGTGCTCATTTGAAGTATTAGTCACTTTTTCCATTAGAAGCTGTTATTCTAGGGGGATTTCTAATGTATCTGTAAAATTGTCTCCAGGCTTTGCTTGGCATCTGAGCTCTCAATTCATGGACAGAATGTAAAGAAACTACAGTTGTTTGATTTATAGGGACAGGGCACGGGGAGTGAGGGAATTTTTCCATGCTCAGTGGAAATAAATTCACATAGTGCCTCCGGTGCACAGGCACTTACTGCTCCAGAAAATTCACCAGTTGGGTGCAATCTCACACTGGCCAAGAGGAAAGCAGCAAATCAATGATTATTTAATATCTCCCTGCCTGAGACCCAGCCCTGGTCTGTGGCTCCTCATCAGGAGCCACCCAGCCCACTGGTGGGTGTGACAGCCTCATTCCACTGGGGTTTGGAAATCCTGCCCTTGGCAAACCTTCTGCAGTTCCAATTCCTACAAGGGGCATTTCTTAACCCACTACAGAGGGTCCCTGACAGAGAACCTCATGATTTTTTCCTGGGGAGGCATATGGCTCATTTAAACTTTGCTCTTGTTCCTTAACATGCACCTGCCCAAAGGCTGGGAGGGACGAGGAAGGGCTGGTGGTCTGCTGTAGGCGACAACAGCTCCTGGATGGCAGAGTTGTTTGGGCAAAGCGAGAATGGGGAGGTGACAACCCCTTTGGGAATCACAAACCCTGGAAAAACACCTCACCACCTTGCTGACAGTCCTCCTCCATGCCATCCATGGCTGAGGATAAGCCCTTTTGCAGGGTAGCCCTGACTTGGGCCAACTTTCACCCAAACTGCTGCTGGAGGTAGGGCTGGACTGGGAAAAAGGGAAGGATCAGGGACAGGGATGCACACCAGGACAGAGGGAGGGAGAGCCAGAACCTTCTTGCAGCTTCCCCGCAGCACCGCTCAGCAAAGCGCCGAGCCTAACGTGGACGCTTCAAGGAAACAATAATCTAAAATTGGAACACGGCAAATTATTTATTCAAACTACAGCCTTCCCTTCCCCCTTGATTAGCAAACCGCTGGGGAGTCAGCCCTGATTTGCTTCAGACAGATGCGAACTGCTCTGCTCCTCTCCCTGCGCCACGAGGCTCAGCCCGCGGGGGGCTCAGGAGCTCCTTGGTATTCGCATTGTGTAGCAGCTCCTTCAATTCACACGCTGTTCTGCTCTCCGGCTGGAGCACAAACTTTTTCTTTGGGAGCACACACTGCAAATGATGAATTTGTTCGTTTTCTGCCTTTTTTTTTTTGTTGTTGTTTTTTTCTTTTTTTCCCAGGGAAACATTTAGACTGTAGTGTGCAAACACTTCCCCGCACGCTCACTCAACTCCTTGCACCTAATAATAAAACAATCTATATGAAGCATTGCAGCTCAGATCCCTGATTCGAGTTTTTTGGGGGGTTGTTCATGTTTCCATTCATCATTTATATAAAAAGCCCTGTGAAGCTTTGAGGAACAGACACAAGAACATGTAACAGATCTCAGGGGTGTGCTGCAGAACTGAAGTGGGAGATCCCAGCACCGAAATCCTCTCCCCACTTAAGTCAGAGGCAAAACGTCCACACAAGACAAGAATTTCACCCCTGGGACTTCAGCAGTGGGAGACACAGAGCTTGGCAACAAACAGGGGAGGCTGTGAAGGGTTCAAAGTATCAAATGAAGCTGAGCAGAGACATGAGAGGAACAAAGGAAGTTCACGTCATTATAATTTATTGATGATCTTGGCCTGATTGCTTCAGTGTTTGGGCTTAGCAGAGCCCACCCTGGGCAGCAGCGAGTCCTGCACATCACAGCTGTGTGGATGTGGAAGTGGTGTGATGATTTACAGACAAAGTTTGCTTAATTAAATAATAAAGTAAATAAAAAAGCACCATGCTGGATCTCACTCTCACCCAAGCTTTGCTGGGAACTGGCCAGAATCTCCTGACCTCACCCCCACTGGAGTGCAGCTCCAGAAATTCCCTCACCATAGTTCACATTTTTCCAGCTCTACCAATTCACCCAGCAAGTGCCATGGGAAATCGCTATGGCTGAGGCATCCAAACTTGCTTAAGAATGAGCCAAACTGATTCTTTTCTTCAAGGAGGAGGGTCTTAAGGAAAATAAAGTGCTGGGGGTTCTTTGTCCCTGTATCTTGGATACAAGAAAACTCCCACGCTTGTCAGAAATCAGAACAGCACCAGCAGCTCATGGCTTTTTCTTTTTCTCATTACCCTCCTTTTTTTTTACCCCAGTGTGTGAGTGTGTGCTTAGAGCAGGATGACACAGTGATGGGTTTAAGAGACAGTGAGTGCTGAGACGCCAATTTCTAACGTAATACAGGGTGCAGCCTCTTTCTTGTGTGATCACGGGTGAAAAATCAAAAGAAATAATCCAGGAGACTAAATACACTCCCCAGCCATTCAACTCACTCATAAATATGCTGAGCAAGACGCTTTGTGCAAGAAAACCCCATCACTTCTATTCTGCATTTTGTTTAACGATGAGTCAAATCCTCCACACTCATCTTCCGACTGTGCTAGTCTGAGTTCACAGGGGTGCATTCCCACCCTCTTCCCTTTCAATTTTAGGCTGATGGGAATCATTTCAAAACTAGCAGGTTCCCAGTTTTCCTCTCCCACCTTCCAGTGGGAAGTCCTGTGCCTGCTCCCTGACTCTTTGCAGAAAAAGAAACGTTGTCACAGCACCCAACTCCAAAACAAAGAGTTTTAACTAAACTCACCCCTTGGCACCAGCAAACTATTCAAAAGAACTTTGCAGGAAGCCTGCCCTTTCCTGTGCACCGCTAAAGCTCCAAAATAAAGCAAATTTGGGAGAAGTCAATGAAATTAAAACACTAGATGCTGTCATTTCCTTTTTAAGGCTGGAGGAGCCCTGGAGCCCATTAGCTATTGACAAGAAGGGGACCGTCCAGACCCAGCCTGGATGCGCAGACACTCAGGGAACAACCAGACCTTTGTTTATCATCTGTGCAGATGTCATAAGGACCAGGAACCCGCACCCGCCAAGGACCGACCCGTGCCCACCAGGGACCGCACTCTGTGCACACTGGGGAGTTTATTTCTACATAAATACATGCGTATTGATAGGCACATTCTAAGCACTTCATCCCGAGGAGGTTTGAAATAATTCCTTCCAAGCCAGCACAAACCCCAGCAGGGTGGGATGCTGGTCGCCAGGGTGGGATGTGGGTGGACCTTTCCATGCAAGAGGCTGAAGGTACCGGTGGGTTTTGGCACGTATGAAGTTTGGTTCGGTTTGCAACATCGCCACCGAGCCGCCGGGACTCCTCTCACAGAGTAATTTCCTTCTTTTTTTCAGTTGTGTTTTATAAGTTTTAGTTTTATTTTATAATTTATGAGTTTTGTTTTTATTTTATAACTTATTAATTGAAAACTACTTCTGTTGTTTTGTGGGTTTTTTTCCACTTTTTCTCTTTTCTTCCTTTTTTTTTTTGAGTTTTAAGTATCGGTAAATCCCTCCCCGGCGCAGCACAGCGTTCCCGGAGCGCAGCCCGACATCCCTCCACCTTGCTGCCGCTCCTCCAAGTTGCGGAGGAGCGCAGCCGTGCCCGGGTCAGCGCTTTTGTTCCCGGCCCCGTCCCGGCGAGCCGAACCCGCAGGTCCCCTCCAGCTGTCCCCGATCCCGAGCGCCTCCACTCACCAGCTGCAAAGTGCAGAGGAAGATGAGGGTGCAGCGGCCGGTGCAGCATCCCATGGTCCCCGAGCAGCGGGGGCAGCGCAGGGGCAGCCCGGTGGCCGCGGCCCCTCCGCCGCGCTGGGCTCCGCTCTGCCCTGGGGCTCCTCCGCTCTGCCCTGGGGCTCCTCCGCTCTGCCCTGGGGCTCCTCCGCTCTGCTCTGGGGCTCCTCCCTGGGGCTCCTCCGCTCTGCTCTGGGGCTCCTCTGTGCTGTCCGCTCTCCTCCGCGCTGCCCCGGGCTCCTCCGCTCTGCCCTGGAGCTCTGCGCTGCCCTGGAGCTCCGCGCTGCCCGCTCTCCTCCGCTCTGCCCCCGGGCTCCTCGCTGGGCTCCTCCGCTCTGCCCGCTCTCCGCGGCTCGGAGGTCGCTCGGTCGCTGTCGCTCGGTCGGTACCGGCTGCCGGAGCCCCTCCGGGAGCCGGGGAGGAGGAGAGTGGGGCCACAGCTTAAAAGGGCAACGCTCCGGCAGCGCTGCCGTCCCGCAGGCGGGGCGGGGGCTGCCGCCAACGCCGGGATGCGCCCCCCGGGCCCCCGCAGGCGCGCTGGGATGCTCCGGCCCCGGCCCTCCCCCGGGAGGCGGGGGCAGCACCGATTCCCCGGACAGGGCTGCCCCTCGTTTTTCCCTTGGCCGGACGCGGGAGGGGTCGGTCCGTGCTGGGACAGGGGGCTGTGCTGGCCAGGTGTGTGTGCAGGACACGCGGTCTGTGCAGATCCTCGCCTTTTTCCATGATGCTTCCCCGTGCGGGTGCTGGCGTGTTCACTCTGAATGTTATGAAGCCCCAAACTAACCTAAAATGCAATTTTTTTTTCCCATAAAATTTGTCAGAGAAGGTGCACAGGGAAGACAAATTCCTAAAGGGCGATAAAACACGGGATTGTTTAAAATGCACGTTTGTGGGTATTTTAAAGTACACCCGGGCTTGAGAAGGAACCGCAGCTGAGTGGGAGCAGAGGGATGTAGGAGAGCATCGCTCTACTTCCAAAAAGTGCTTCTATCTGAGCACCATGCCGGCACCGCTCGCTGTACCCTGCACCTGTAGAAAAGCAAGTCAGTCAACTTTAATTGTGAACAGCAGAGCAAACCCACAAGCACACAGCCAGCTCCTTTAGATGCCCCAGTCGCCCCCATCGCCTCCCCTGGCGAAGGAGAAGCAGGATCCAGAAGGCACAGATCCAAAAGGCACAGCTCATGCCAGCCTCCCCTGTGGCCGGCCTGAGGAGCAGGTCACACACCCCCTCTGTGACTGGGACAGACTCGCTGCTAAGCTCAGCAGCACAGGGTAAGGAGCTTTGAGAGCCTCATCTGCTGACAAGGTCGTCTCTTTGCCATCTCCGGTGGCTCCAGCGTCTGCTCAAGTTTGTTCTGTCGCCTCTGGCTGTCCCTTCTTCCTCTGAAGCAAGTCAGGGTTTCATTTCTGCCTCCAAAGCAGGGTGTGACTGACTCCCCCCCAGCAGTGATCAGCTCCACTTTCATTTTAAATAGGCACAGCCCGCTGCTCCTTGCAGTGGAGTGAGAAGGAGGTGGCAGCTGAAATCAGAGTAGCTCTATCATTTCACTCGAGGAAAACACTGCCTGCCTGTATCCTGAGGAAGCAGGATTGGTTCTCAAGAGCTAGGAATGTTTAAAACCTTGTATTAACAACATTATTGTTATTCACATCAGCCACAGGGAGAAACAGAACAAACAAACAAACGAAGTCTGAATACCTGAGATTAGAAGGTAGACTCTGAATTGATCACAAATCCTTCTGGTTTTAAATTGTAAAATATATTGATTATCTGACCTGTGCACTGTGCATAACCAAGGCATCAATTAATGCAGTCAGGTACAATAAAACACATTTTATTATAGGTGAAAGGAAAACACCCAGAGAAGAAACACCCAGAGAAGAAATCAATTTATTTCACCCAGAAAACTGAGGAACTCACCCAAAACTGGGAAGTTTTGGCAGCATTCATATTCTTCAGAAGGTGGATTTTGAATGGAAAAGGCAGTGGGGCAAAGATCAATTTATTTTTTCATGAATGCAGATAAAACATTCCTTACAAACTGCACTGGGAAGTCTCACTCTGCACTGTAGGGTCAGGCAACTGACATCAGAATTAAAACAGGAGCTCAAGTCAGCCAAAAGCAGCCTGGGGTTAGGCTGGACTTGTTACGTGCTCTGGAAACTGCTGGGAACAGCAGGGGAAAGCTGGGATACAGCCATGCCCGTTAGAACCTGGGTTTTGTGCCAGTTCTTAAGGTTTTCTGCATCTCTTGTTCCACCTCCTGCTTCTAAAAACCTCCTGTAGGCATTGCTATTTTCCAGCTCAGTTGTACTGCAAAGGAGACACAGTGTGAAATAGCAAAAGGTATTGCTGCTGCAAGGCTAAGTTTGACAGAAATAGGATTTTTTCCACCTGCACTTTTATCTTGATAAGCTGTGCAGAAAGCAAGTATGGCTTGGCTAGGATTCCACATGCATGTGAAGGAAAACACAGACTTTCTTGAGCTTTTTAATAAGGGTGAGGCCACAGGAATAACACAACCTGTATTTCAAAGAACAGACTTAAAACTCCCAGAGCCTGATATTATAATCTCCATTGATATGATTTCTTATCTGTGTATCTGACCATCTGAATTCCTGCATGAGTACTGCAGGACCACACATCTACCTTGAAAGTTTAATTCATAAAACCAGCTAAAACTTTAATTTAAAAAAAAAAAAAAAAAAAGAAGAAAGAAAACCAAAATTTCTCAGTATCCTGAATTTTTTATTTCCTGAAGTATAAACTCACCCTCAGCTTTTGATGGATGAAATGTTGCTTCAAGAGTCCAGTCT
Organism: Buphagus erythrorhynchus; assembly: GCA_013400855.1. Classification (NCBI taxonomy): domain Eukaryota; kingdom Metazoa; phylum Chordata; class Aves; order Passeriformes; family Sturnidae; genus Buphagus; species Buphagus erythrorhynchus. Next base: position 17,089 of record VZTT01067388.1, read on the forward strand.
GAATATTAAGAGGGATTTCTACTGATTAAGGGGTTCTGGATGGGGTCTGAGGCATTCTTAGCAGGGATTTTGGTGCACAGGAATATGTGTACACAGAGCAAGGCAATCACAGGCAGCTGCATCCCTCACCATCAGGAGAAGACCAAGGACAAAGAACTGGTCAAGCAATCACTACTGCAGCCCTCTCCAAATGCCAGGCCACAGGGATGTTTAAGAGATCCTGGTTGTTTCTTTTATCCTCCTTTAATTCCTGAGGATGTGCCTGTATTTTAAGATTCTGATGCACATCCTGACTTCATGGAGGAAATGGAATCCCTCCATTAGATGGGAAACACCCTCAAGCTCAAATGATGCTCCAAAGGTTGAATGTCCCTGTTCTTAGACAGTGTTTGAATCAGGAACCTCTTCCCATGCAAATGTATTGTTGCATGGATCCAGCTGCATTGCCAGGGATTATTAACCTTAGATAGTGGGACTTGTTGTAACCTGTCTGATTACATCCACATTTCTGGGAGAAAGTCACAGGTTTACCTTAGAAGAAATGAAGAAACAAAGTTAGCACACTTGAAACAAAGCAGCAGTACCTTAGCACAGCTTGTTATCTCTAATACCTGCAGCTTCCTCGCTCTGACAGATCAAGAGAAGCAGCAGAGGCTAAAAGTATTAGCTGGGGACGCGTCTCTTCACAGCCAAACTCTGTGATTGTCACAGCTGCTGAAGGCTGGAGATGGTCTTACATCCCACAGTATCATGGGGTGCATTATTCCACTCAGTTCATTTACATCCACCTCCTCTCCATTTTAATAACATCAGCTGGGTGCTGGTGCCTGTGCAGATGTCTGATCAAACACAGTGGTGTCAGAGTGTTCCAACCTTTCCATCCACACCCCAAAGGCAAAGCGTGCCTGTCCCAGTGCTCCAGGAGCTAATCAGCCAGCCTGCTCCCCTGCTCCAGGGCACACAGCAGCCTTCCCAAGGTGGCATGTCACATCCTATTTCTGTGTCACAAGTACAAGTAAGCCCCACTGCCTGTAGCTTGAATGATGGCCGCTCAGCAGTGCAAACAGCAGGATTTCCTGCACACACATCCAAAATGATAACTGGGAAGTTTTCACATGCAAGGTGGGTGAGCTGTGAAGCTTCCTGCCACAGGACACTGTGGAAGTTTAAAATATACAATTGAATTAGGATAAATCATCTTCCTGCATGGGAGAAGGAAAGGGCTCTCTCCTGTCTCCTCAAGACTAACGTTGGATGCAGGGAGAGGATCTAACTGCTGGTGACCCAAGGTTGCTTCCAGACACCTTGGGCAGCCAGCCCTGGCTGTAAAAACTGGGCTCTGGAATGTGCCCCCTGTGTCTTACTGAAGATTTTCAACCTAGAGAATGATTACTGAACCAGCTAGAAAGAGAATATGAAAAAAAGGACAAGAACTCTTGACCTTCTAATTTTAAATTTATAATTTTTTAAACCTGCCATTACCCTGAGCTAATAACTGCTGCTCTGGGACTGAAGCCAGCTGAAGCCAAGACTATCATGGTAGAAGACCCAAGAGAGGTGGCAATAGCCCAGACATGTCCTTCTTCTCCCCAGAGGGACCAGAGAGGCAGAGAAGCCCAAACTGAGCAGCATCACAGTGGCACACCCTCAGCAGGTCACAGCCAGAGGAACTGCACACTGATATTCCCTTCCTTTTGCAGCCTGGTGAATTAATTGCTGAGGAAAACAGCCTGGTGACAGCAAAGCACAATGTTTCAGAAATTGTTCTCATCACTGCACAAGAAAGGAAAAATTCTCAATGACTTTTACACTTTGAAATGGTTTCCCAGAAGCTCAGGGCGATCTGTAAAATTCATCAGAACTGGTGTGTGAAATCTGTCATTTTCTCTCTGATCCCTGTGAAGTCTCCAATGCTGGGGGGAGGCAGCTCCTAATCAGGGCTTTTCGGCATTTTTACACCACCATCAAATGCATTTCACATTTGTAATTCTCTAATATTAACTTGCTGAGCTGCACAACAAATTCTCATCACTCTTTGATGAGCAGGTGGAGGATGGCAGGAGTGGAAGGCAGATTCCCCAAGTTCTCTGGTATGTCAGAGTAACAGCAAGGTGAACAATTTGTCCATATCTGGCTGATGCAGCTGCCTTGTTTGTGTGATCAAGGCCTGTATTAAGGAAACCTGACTGGCATCGTTCCTCCCCTGGATCAAACACATCAGCAGCATCCATTTACACTGGAGTCAAGGTTCAAATTCACACCTTTACAGCTTTGCTAATGTGGTAATTCTGCCATAACATCCCAAAAACAGCCTCTCACAACCCTCTTTTTTTCTATTTCTCCATGGCTATAAAGGAAAAACATTGTGACACACACAACCTGGAAGCTACCAGCATTTTTGTTAGTCTGAGGCAGGTGCTTTGTGCCACAGACCACCTCACCCGAGCAGCAGCACTGAAGATCCTCCTTCATCGACTGAAATTCCCCACTTATCTTATTGGTCTGGAGACCAAAAACATGTAACAACTACTGAACTTGAGAAAGGCTGCTCAAACTAGTGCCAGAGTAGCTCTGGGGACAGCAAGTGGCAAGTGCAGAGATAGGGAACAGCATGGAGTTGTGTCAGGAGAGGCTTAGGTTGGATATTTGGAACATGTTCTGCCCCCAGAGGGTGGCTGGGCATTGGAACAGCTCCCCAGGGAAGTGGGCTTGCCTCCAAGACTGGCAGAGCTCACAGAGTGTTTGGACAATGCTCTGAGGCACACGAAGGGATTGTTCTGTGCAGGGCCAGGAGCTTGATGGATCCTTGTACCTTCCAAACTAGGATATTCTGTGATTCTGTGTCAGCATCCCTGACAAAACAGGCACAGCCTGGAGCAGAGAGGAGGCAGTGCCCGAAGGGTTAAACCCCGCAGGAGCAGCACAGCTGACACCCCAGCACCTCAGCCATGCAATCCGAGTAGCTGGCATGATTGCAGCCACATTTCCAGCCGCAGTTCCACTAGGCACTGTGACCAAGGAGTAATTCAATGCAGCTGCCAAGGTCCCTGGGTATTGATACCAAGTGATTATTCAAGGTTTCCATGCAACAGTTGCATTTCTCAAATGATATGACAAAAAAGAGAGCCTGAAGGGTGAGAGCCGTCTCCAGTTTCGGGCACTGGCTTAGGGAGCTCTCATTTAGACAAGCTGCTTCCCCATTTGCTTAGGAATCATTCTTTCCTCTCAAATGATTACAAACTTCCCCGAGCCAATTTAACAAGTCTCAAGTGATGTGATGGAGAAGAAATCAATAAAGAGTTTCTTTTAGCATGTCTTTTGAAGGACATCTGCAGCAGTGTGGGTGTGTGGTGTCAGGAGCCAGCATTTGTGAGCCCAGACCCGAGGAGGGGATGGAACATGCAGTCCAAAGCTATTCCAACACATACACACAGAAATCCAGCTATTTTTCTGCTGTTTTTTCAGTGATATTCTCTCCAATCCCAGCCAGGGAGGGCTAATGCGTATTAAGAAGTCAGCAGTGTCAGGTGCCACCAGGCTGAGGGAGCATTTTTTACACACATTTACTTAAGAAAGACTTAATTGCCTTGGAAATAAGCCACTTGAACCAGCCTCCCAGAGTTCATTCTGCATATCCACAGAGTAGATTCAAGCACCCTTCCAGGCTTTTTCCCTCTCCTGGACCAGGCTGGCCACTCTGACAGCTTTGATTGACAGTGCTACAAACCGTGATGTGACACACATGGACCTGACATAAACACAAAGTTAAAGCTGCGTGGAGTAACAGCTGCTTATAAAATAAAAGGTTTAGCTTTTCTGTTTGCTGTTCTAATAGCAGAGTAAAGCTTCCTGTGGTCTCATATAAAAGCTTTCCAAATTTTGTTCAATTTTTGATGTGAAAAAAATGTGCACAGGGAGAAGGACTGAGGGGGGTTTATAAATACAAAACTTACAATACAACTTATCTGCTTAAGTTTTGTTTCAACTCTAGCTCTGAGGTGGAAAAATATAATGAAAGGATGTCTGAGTGACATGATGGATAGTAGAAATACACACATTAAAATGCCCTCCCAGCTGTGTGGGGGAATGGGCACAGGGAGCTCAATCAGAAGTGAATGCCCTATAAATATGCAGAGGAAGGATGGGGGCTGATTACTGTCCTGATCTTGTCTATGCTTTGAAGAGCTGGACATGAAATTCAATGCTGGAGCCTGTGGTGTGTGGTCATGGCATAGGCAGGACTCTGTGATTTACCTGTAGGACTAAACCCCTGCATAAACTCTGGCTTCTGGTGCCTGACCACCAGCAGGGCTGTGCTGGTCAGAGTTACTGATTTGTGTCAGTGTCAAGTTAACTGAGGAAATGTATCAGAAAACATGGGTTTCTCAGCTGCAAAGGAAGGAAAAAAGTAATGTTCCCTTGTACAAGGAAAGGGAAGAGACTGTTTTATTAAGTGCATGTGACATTTCTGTAGCTTAATGGCAATATTCATTGTAGCTGGCTAGGTTTGCTAGACTGTGGCTGCCAAATGCAATGAGTATCAATATCCCCAAGTGCTATGATTAATAAAAATAAGTCTTATTCATTCAGGATAATAAATAATAATATAAAAATAAACATTTAATAACAACTGATGTTTCATCCTGTGGCAGAAAATATTTCACATATTATTTTTCTAGTATTTTTTTATGCAACATAACGTTAGTGGGAATCTTCTGATGGGATTTACAAAGCTAAGACCTTCCACAAAGTCACTCTGAACTCTCAAGCCTGTGAAGTTGAAAATTAGGTGAAGCCTTTGGTGCCTCAAGTGGCAACCTGCAGTTCCCAGGGTGCTACTCAGAGCATGCAACACACATAAATACCAAAAAACCCTGCAGGAAAAGGGTGTTACCACAGTCCCATCAATTAACCTGGACTTCTCCTGGTGCTAGAAGGGCTGAGTTTGGGGTTGCATTATTACTCACACAGTTACAGACACAGCTCTGAGTTACAGACACAGTTCTGTGTTATGCTCACGGTTGTACTTTATTCACACAGTTACATAAGTCACACACAGTGACAATGCAGAGCTCCAGTGGTGGCATTTATCATGCAAACAGGTCCATTCCTCGCTCCTTGCTCCTCAGATTTATTAAGTAGATTTATCTAAGAAGGGATCTGCATTTCTTCTTGTTCCCCCTCAATTTAAGTGCTGTGACATCCTGATATAGTGGCTCATCTCATGTGTGTAGGGAGGGAAAAAGGCAATAAAAATTCACAGTTTCTCGGTCCATGACAGGTGCTGCTACTAGTGAGGGTTGTAATTCAGCCCACATAGGCATCAGTAAACAAATCCAAAGAGGGTTTTGTGGTATCTCTTTTGCCTTTAATATTTGAAGCTCAGGCTGTCAGCTGTTCTAGAAGAGAATTTTCCAGGTATTTTTGTGTGATTTAAACCGAGTGGTAATGCTGCTTCATTTATGTCAAGAACTGCAATATTCAATAACCAAAATCTAGCCTTATTAATAAATTAGAAAGGGTTTAGTAAATCTGTAAAACAGGGAAAAAGTGAAAATGAGTGTTCTTTGGTTTAAATCCTATTCCAGAGATTTTTTCCCCCTAAGAGGTTTCAAAACCATCATACAAAATCATTAACTTACAAGCAAAATTGCACACTAGGTAGCTTATCTTAGTAAATTTCCACTTGCTATTGGTCTTCCTCACTGCAATTATGGTGAACTTATTCACGAAATCTCTGCAGAATTTGGCTCTAGCTGTTTTCTGTGCTCTCAAATCAGACTGACCTTTACATGTTTGCATATTGTCTTTTTGAAGCCAAGCAAAATGATTTCTATCTGGAAAATCTCAACATGGAAAACAGCTCAAGGATACTGTGCCTGCCTTGTATTATTTTATGTTGTAATTTGTTCCTTATCATCATGTTTCATATGTTCTTGACATTGGGCATAACAATTTTAACAATGGCAATTGTGCTAAAAATATTTGTCATTTAGTCTCAGGCTAGAAACAGTTCATAAGCAGATAAAGGGAACAAGTAGGGGAGGCAGTGCTGGCTGCCTCTGCAAATGTTTCTTCTTGGCATTATCTATTATCTCAGAATAGACATTTGCCACACATTGCAGAGATGGGGAGAGAGCTATGCACCCATCCCAAATTCCAGGAACAGTGCAAACTGGACTTGCCAGGGAATGGCACACATTTATTTGCTTGCTGAGAAAGACAAATGTTTGTGGCATTCCTTCACTCCTACTGCACACCAGACAGCCCCATCCTGCACTCCTCACATAGGTGATTCTTTTCTGCTGTGTGTCTGGGGTTAAGGATGACTCCTGGCTCAGGCTGTGAGCACACACATTCACTCAGAACCACTGCAGAGCCAACACATATCCCTGGATTATCTACCAATTATATGGAAAAACAAAGATTAATATGATCATTAGACCCTGTAACACAGCATTTGTGTAATGGGAACCTCATTACCTGTTGGTTCACGTTTACCAGAAAATGATGGTGCTTATGAGAAGAGATTACTTTCTTCTTAACTGGAAAAGCAAATTATTTAAGCCAGGTTTGCTTTATATTTCATACCCCTTCCTCTGTCAGCCTTACACACGTACACTTAAGGGCCCATTATCTTCTCATTGACGTGAGGGCATTATCTGT
>VZTT01067389.1:0-15320 GCA_013400855.1 Buphagus erythrorhynchus
GGCTCAGTCCTAGGGCTGGTAGCACGGAAATGCGTGGGAAATCTACCCGCACCACCACCCAAACCGTGTGCATGGACTCGGAAAAACAGACATCATGCCACCTCAGGAGCATTTATCATATTGAGGGAGATGAAGAGATTCAGCTAGAAGCAGAACCACGCATTCAGGAATCCACAAGTACTTTTAAAACCGGTACTTTGCGAGGCACTTCTCAGCAAATATGTAAAAAAAAAAAAAAAATTTCATCAAATAAGGTGAATTATGTGGTGTCAGCATGAAGGAAAGCACTAACAAAATCTGTACTTGAGCAAAGACAAAACCTTCCCCGCGCTGGGTTGCGGGCAGAATGCAGAGCCTGCTCCGATTTCCTAGATGGCTTGAATCATCAACCTTCACCACCCAGCTGGCCGCTTCTGGAGGGGAGAAACATCCAGGACCTGTATTTGAGGGGGAAAAAACCATCCAGGACCTGTATTCGTGGGGGAAAAAAAGATCCAGAATCTATATTACCGGGGGGGAAAACATCCAGGACCCATATTTGCGGGGGAAAAATCATCCAGGACCTGTATTTGCAGAGCAGGGGGAAAACATCAGGACCTGTATTGGAGGGGGAAAAAACATCCAGGACCTGTATTTGCGAGGGGGAAGAGAAATCCAGAACTTGTATTTGCGGGGGAAAAACATACAGAACCTGTATTTGCGGTGGGGGGGGGGAACATCCAGGATCAGTTANTGTATTTGCGGGGGGATATAAACATCCAGGACCTGTACTTGCAGAGGGAAAAAACATCCAGGACCTGTATTTGACGGGGAGAAAACACCCAGGACCTGTATTTGCGGACAGGGGGAAAAACATCCAGGACCTGTATTTGTGGAGGGGGGGGAAAACATCCAGGACCTGTATTTGCGGGGGAAAAAAAACCACTCAGGACCCGAATTTGAGGGGAACAATGTGGTTTGGAGGCATAAAAAAATGTCCTGAAAGACACCCCGAGGACACCGCGCAGCTCACAGGCGTTGGGACACGGCATCGGGAACAGGCAGCGCAATTTTGGATGGAGTACAGGAAAGCATAAGGACACGGGCGAGGGCGGTGAGCATCTGCCTTGGATTTGCAGGAAGAAGTGATAGTTGGGAAGACTCCACGCCTGAAGGAATCGGCAGGCTGGAGGCTTTACAAAAGAGAGGTGAAAGAATTCTATGTTAAGTACCGCGGAATTAGTAAACTGAGCGGGGAGACACCAGTGATCTGTAAATGTCTGAATTAAGGAAGTGGCATCAAGGGAGAAGGCTGGGATATATCAGTGATTTTAATGGGGTGAAATTACAGAAGGGCATGTCTAAACTGAGAATGTCTGTGGAAAGCTTTTGAATGGAGAACCACGGGCTGGAAAATCATCTCCCTAAGGGAAGTGGTGAAAGCTTTATTGCCTGAGATTTTAAATGCCAGATTAGGGGAAATACCAGGGGACTCATTCTGAAACATCAGGGAGATTGGGCTGAAGGATTAGGAAGGGAAGAGGCAAGGCTGGAGGTGGTGCTGGCTCCAGGAATTTTGGGAGTACAGCCCAGCACATCTTCTAGGCTCCTCTGGCTCCGTGTTATCATTCTTTGACTGCGGCTGCCAAGAGTGCAATGATTTCAGCGTTAGTTACCCCACAAGGACGTGATCAAAACTCCCCCACCAGGAAGAAATGTGGCTGAGCAGAGGGAATCTCGGCGCTTCCCCAAGGACAATGGGAGGAAATCAGTGCTCAGTGCTGGAGCACAACCCTGAGCCACATTCTCTTGTCAAAGTAAAAGTTGGTTGTGAGAGCATTTTAACTCGTAAGTGCTTCCAGGCTGGCTTTTCTCAGCCAGCTCCTGGCAGGGGGACACTCCTCTGTCCCTGTTCCCTTCTCTTTCCCAGCCCCCGGCCAAAAGTTTCCCTCCAGCTCCAGACTGAAGCATGACTTCTCAAGAGCTCATTTTGGATGCATCCATAAGCACATTACTAAGCATCCTCTGCAAAGGAAGCTTCACCTTCCTTAGCAACATTTAAACAACACCCATTTTCCAAGTTTCTGAAATCATAAATGTGCTGCTGATACCCAGCCAAGCCATCCCCCTGCAGCTCATGAGGTCACCCAGGCTCCCCTGCAGCCAAAGCAGTGGTCAAACAGGGACCATGGAAAAGGGTGTCCAGAACACACCACAATGTTCATCCATCCTTGAGGTACAGCCAGCAACTCCTTGGGAAGGAAAAGAAATGAAACATTTCCTCGCTGCTAGGTTTTATCAGCCAACATAATCTAATTAACCAGCCCAGCTGTTTCATTAGCATTAGAGGCATACTTATCAAGGAAGCATTTATTAGATTAGTTTGTAATTTTGGAGTTGCTGGATTTTTTTTTTTTTTTTTTACTGGAGTTTACACAGTTCAGGATGGTGCAATGCTGAAGGACTTCAAGGCAGAGGGAGGCAGCACCGTGTCCTCTCATGCAGGTGGTACCTGACAAAGACAGAAGGAATCACAAATCTTACTTCAAACACACTCTCATTTGTAAAGCCTCTGCTTACTCACATGTGGTGTTTTTCTGTAGGAGAAATATTTGTGAATTGGAAAAGCAGAAAGACAGCTCAGTACTGAAATTCTTTAGAGAAGTGAGCATTTAACAAAAAAAGAAATGCTTCTAAAGTTGCTTGAAGGTTCTAACAGCGACTGCCTGCTTGGAGGCAAAGTGAAGGATTTCCTGCAAGGTCACACGGACCAGGATCACTATTGTTTCACTGCTGACCCTGTACTTTAAAAATTCAAAGAATAGCTTAGAAATACAAAAGATTTCCCAGATCTCTAAGACCTATTCAGTTCTAAATGTAATTTGAAAGACCTTTTACACATGTACCATTTTACACATAAAATTTTGGTTATAAGTACAAGAAACAGCATTAAGGTATGTGTAGTGTTTTACTGGAGATGATACCAAATGTAACCAACTTACTTTCAAAATAAATCTTGAAACTTTTAATATTTTTAATTATTTTAAATTAAAGTCTCATCTTAATATCCTACATCTACCAAAAGATTTATATAAATGAAGAAGATTTTTGAATACTTTCAGTCAAAGGAGGACTGGAAAGGAACCACAATGAAATGTTTGCAACAGATGGAGTGTTTCTATAGTACTAGCCAAAAGATACAGCCAGAAGAGATTCCATCCACACCTTTTGATTCAATGCATTTTAAGTAAAAAGATACATATATCAGCTTAGAAGCCTTAAATTTGTCTGATGGATTCTGCAGTTCTCTAGCATTTTACTTTAATTATTCTGAATGTTTTCTTTTAAATAGATCCACAATACTTGCTAGTTTGCAGATGAATTTTTTTTTCCTAAAGCAGTTATTATTTTGCATACTGGCCTAATAAGAAGAGTATGCCAATTTGTGGTCAAGTGTGTATGAGTTTTCCCTTGAGGCTGATCCTTATTTTTCAAATCTAGTTCATAATTTTAATTCCTCTTTTTTTCCTGGCTTTATTGGGATTTTTTTTTGTGTGTTTTTGTTTTGTTTTGGTTGTTTGTTTGGTTGTATTTTTTGCGGTTTTTTTGTTGTTCTGTTTTGGTTTGGTTTTTTTGTTTGTTTTTTTTGTTTGTTTGTTTGTTTTTGGTTTTTTGTTTTGTTTTTTTTTTTGTTTTGATTTGTTTTGTTGTTTTTGTATTTGTGTGGTTTTTTGTTTGTTTGTTTGTTTGTTTTTTGTATGTGTGTGTGTTTTGTTTTATTTTGTTTTCTGGTGGAATTCCTCATGTTTTCCAGGAGGAGGAATTGAGCACACAGCAGTAAAATACGAACACCTTTTGCACATTGTTGGGAAAATGGAATGCCCGCAGCTCAGCCTGGCCCTGCACCTGCTCTCTTCTTGCAGGTGTTAACACAGGTGTCTCCAAAACTCAGAGTGGAGCCGCTGATGTACCCTGCAGGGACAGTGAAGCAGCAGAGGCCTCCCCAGCCACATGTCCCTCTCAGCTGGGTGATTATTCCATATTATCCAACAGCCGAGGGTCCAGCTGGCAGCCACCCGCTGCGACCCTTGTGGAAAAACTCAACAGCTGCCAGGGCAGAGGGGGAAGCCCAGAATCAGGGGTTTTCTCAGTTTTCTGGTGTGCTCCTGTCTCAGCAGGACTTCAGCAAGCTGTTCCTCCTCCAGCATCCCATCCCCATGTGGGAAAAGCTGCTCTGTCCCCAAACACACCAGAAGGAAAGGGCTCCTGCAAGGCATTCTGCAAAAACCAAGAGCTGAGAAACCATCCCAGAGAGCTCCACAAATCTCACTGGTTTGACTTTTTCCAGTTTCCATCCAGAGATGAGCAGCTGGACCTGACAGCCGTCCGCTGATTTACACTGTGAGCGCTGGGGACAGCTCAGCTGTGACACACGGCTTGGATGCAGCTGCTGAAGATTGTTTTTTCCTCCTTGAGTTTCCAGTGCTGGGAAGCAACACGTGGCTGTGTTCGGGCAGCTCTCCAGACAGTCTGGCCCTGCTGCTCTCCAGATTTGGTGCTGTATTGGAATAGGGAGCAGCAGGCAGGGAGCGGTGCAGCTGATCCGTGGGTGTGGGGAGGCGAGAACAGCCCCAGGCTCCACAGCTGGCACAGCACTTCATGGCAAGGTGGAGCTGTGGAAGTGCCACAGTGCCCAGGAAATCCTCCCAAGCCTGGAGTCATGGTTACACATGTCAGATAAAAAGTCTTCTCCTAATCTTAGCCAAGAAAGTCTTGAGGCTCTCGTTAAAAAGCAGGCTAGTAGGCACCCTCAAGCCCTCATCTATCCCATCTTTGTATTCCAAAGCGTGATCAACACTCCCTCTCACGTTTTAAACACCCAAGCAAATAATTCCTAATCTGCTTTTATGAGCTTCTAGTGATTAAGACTCCTTAATTGCCAGGCTATGACCTCCAGTGCCTCATGCTGGCTTTCTTGTTACATCATCCTTTGATGTCAACACAGCCATGCTCTCATGTCTTCCAAGAAAATTTCCTTCCCCTACCACAACAGGAAATCAGATTATATTCATGTTCTTTCCAGGTTCAAACACCATTCCCATGGCTTTTGTGTGGATTTTATTCATAACCAGCACCTCTATCTGTAATCATCCCTGCACTATGATGCCTGCTCCAAATTTCACATCAGTTACCTCTGAGGTAATTTCTCTTCAGCCAGTTTAGCCCATGAATTTTCCACTTGCTTTTGCCCTCACTTCCTACCCCAGAAGGAGTGAAGATAAATGCCCCAAAACTAAGGCAACTCACCCTTTCCTCACAGTTTAATTTAAACACCTGGAACTAAACTGCAACTCCTTCTGCTGTATGAAAGAGGCTAGAGAGTCTCATGGGCAGTGGTTTTCTGGGAATCCCTCAATTCTTCCCCATCACAGCAAAAAGAAGAGGACAGAGGTCACACTTGTGGTATTTTATTGACACCAGTGTAATTTTGAATCTCTCTTCCTGCAGAGCAGCGGAAAATCAACTTTTGCAGTGAAGCAACAGCTCTCACGGCTATAATGTCTTGCAACTCCAATTGCAAACAGAGAGCACCACTATTTGCCTGGACACTTCCCATGCTCAGTGTCCTCAGGTGCTACCACCATTTCTACATTTTGCTTTTTCCCTATCCATAGGAGATTCTATGGTTTTTGGCTTTGGTACCAAAAAGCTTCTAAAAGCTGGAGTGTGCAAAACACTTCCACATCTGAAAGTGTGAAAGGCTGGTGTGGGGATGGCATGGAAATAATAGGGCTCAGGGAACCCTCATGGAAGATGACGTTTGAGGTAGAATTGTTAAGGGCAATCTGACTTCAAAATCATCATGTTCCACAGTGGTTCTGCAAAAATACTCTTTACAGATCTAGAAAGGTCTTACTGTATAGGTTTTTTTTGTTTGTTTAAAGCTATGCCTGCACTATCCACAGAGCTGCTTTACAGGCATGTATCACAGAGGGAAAAAATAACTCATAAAGACAACAGCACGTTTGGGGGTTATTTAATGAAAAATAGGTAAAGTTTACAAACAGAAGGACAACAGAAAGAAGAACACAGGAGGAGGCTGACAAGGTAAAGTAAGAATTCTGAAATGCATTACTAGTGCAAGTAAGAACGAAACAGAAGGAAACAGAAGGAAAATCATGTTCCACGTAGGCCACTTCAGGTGAACTGGGGTTTGCTGGGCTATGTCAGCTCGAAAGGCACAGCCTCGACCGCCCTCGTGAGCTCTTCGTCCACGGCTTTCTACCAGGAAGGAAAACCAAGAGGAATCAGGGACCTCGAGACAGTTTCCACACACTGCTGGTAAACAAACACATCTGCAGTGACCAAACGCTGAGAGGCTGTCAGCAGGGATGGATTAACCCCGGTGTTGAGCTGGACGGACTCGTCACTGCAAAGGGCAGACAGCCACAGGGAAAGCTCCAAATTAAGGGCTGGACAAGCTCAGCTGTCTTTACTCTGTGCCCCAATGTGATTTTGGACAGCTCACAGGTCCTCCCCACAGGTGAGCATTCTGCCCTCAGAATAGCCTGAGGCTGATAAGGAGAACTTGTACTCCTGAATCAAAAATAAGTGGTATAAGAACCCAGGCAGTCTCACCTGAAAATGTGCAAAATGCTCTCACCTAGCTGTGATTTTTGATCACAGGTTTAAGGCTTACCACTTGTGCTTTACGAGCAAGCAGGCAGTAGCCCAAAGGAACAAAAACAGGTTTTATGGGGCTCAAATGTGGCCCCAGCTCACTCAGGAGAGCTACATATGAACTTCCCAAACAGCTTTATGGTGTTTGGCTCAACAGCCATACCTGCAGATTACACAAGCATGGAGGAAATGGGCACTATGTTTTACAGGGGAAGGTCCCCACTACAGGCTACAAGGCAGCTGTTGACTAAAATATGGGCCCTGAAGCCCTCTGAGAGTTCAGGAGGAGCAAGGAAGCTTCTGAGACCTACACTGCATGAATAAACATTCCAATAGGCAAAATTCATGGGGATACAGCTACCTAATCCCCACTGATATCACTGTGCCCAACTGCCTTTGCACTTTAGACATCACTCCACCAGCTCCCCTGGTCAGTATCTACAACTTCTGCCTCACCAAATTTCCCCATGAGAACATTAAGACTACAGTCTAAGGTGGGTGAATCTGTAATCAATTAATACATATAGCTCTTGGAATGATAAAAAAACTCTTACAAGTTCTTTTTTTGCTTCTTCAACTATCACTCGTGCCAGGGGAATGCTCTAAGGAGAGAAAATGACATAAGAATCAGCATTTCATCAGGAAACAAGAGTCCCTGCACCTTTACAAGAGTTTAATGATGAGCCTCAGGTGAATTAATGGACAATTAATGCAGTTTTGTGTACGCACTTCACATGCAGAAGGTATTGCCATTAAAAGCCTAGTATTGGTTTGGTTTGGGCAATCATGTATTTTTCAAAAGTCTGGTATGGCCTAAAGTCTAAAAAAACTACTTCATTTTAAGCAATTTTCCAAATCTACCAATCAAGGGACTCGATTTCAAATGTATTTGTGCAAGAATTTTGCAAAGCACAGTAAGTTTGCAAGGATAAACCTCCCTCCCCTCCTGCCTGCACCAGAAGTGAGGCATTGGGGCTCTCCCTTTCTCCACCGACAGCAAGGCTGGAGGAGGGAACTGAAGAACCCAATCCCATTTGGATGTCCTGCTCCACTTGAGGGAAGGAGGAAGTTGCCTCTTGGAGGAAGATGGACTAAACAGAGCAGCAGTCCCACTTTTCTACCCACAGCCTTTTTTTTTTTCTCCTAGGAGCAAGACATCAGTGTTTGTATGAGGGAGATGAGAAACTTGCATTTTCATAGATCTGAGTACCCAGCACCCTCAAGAGAAATGAAATAAAATAATGGAGAAGCCAGTTTAGGGGACAAAACCTACATCTGGCTATTTCTTCAGGATACTTAAAATCCTGTTCAGAGGTCAAAGCTCTGCACCACGTGCTGTATCCACCATATTAACAGCCTGATCACAGTTACAGCTAAAATACTGGCAAATCTCAAAAAGCTGGTTATACCAGGGGATTCCTTTTCTTCCATATTTCTTTGTCCAATTTCTAGCTAATTCATCTGAACACTAATTTACCCAGCAAATCTGTCTACCATGTTAGAACAAAGTTTGCCTGACAATGAAACTTAATTTCTTGACTCTGATTAATAAACAGAGATCAAGTCTTTGGTTTAGATCATTAACAGACCTGTAGGACATCTACCTGAACACCAAAGCCATCACAATGATATCCCTTACATTCTGAAGTCCACTAAAATTAACCTGATGGCAAATATAATATAACAGTGGAATAAATAGTTACAAGAGGTAAATCATGGTAGGACTCCAGTTCCCTCTTCAATGGCTCTATTTCTTTCTGCAGTGCAGCCAGTTCCTGTAGAGAGAGCAAAGCAGATCATATTCTAGGGAATTATTTGTAGAACTGATGGAAATGAGTGAGATAGATCCACAGTTATCTACAGCATTTCAGAATTTGAGAGCTTTCATCCTGTATAAAACACATGGGAAACTGAAGTTTTGCACATGTAGCAGCAAAGACTCTCCCTTATGGTTATCAAGGGGAATTAATTTCTCCTTGGGGCTGCAAATTGAATACCTTCCACAGTCCTGAACTTTTTCAAATAATCAAAGTTAAATAAAAAAGATAAAGTCATTTTTGCTGCCCATTTCACTGATGTCTTGGCAAAGCAGCTCTATAAATGTCAAGGAGTCAAACCTTACCTTATGCTTGGGCTCTAGAAGATGGCAAGCCTAGAAATTTTGCCTGTGGGTTTTTGGATGCAAATTTCCAACAAAAACTAGTTCTGGTCAGTACCCTCCTGTAACACTGGGCAATGTGAGCAGTGCCACCCAGTGCTGGTTGGTGAGAACAACAACAGAAAAACCAGGAAACCTATTTTCACTACTCCACTCGAAAACATACAGGAAAAGATAGCAGAAGTAATGACGAGAAAAACCGAATTCCTGTTACAATAACAGCAAAAAATATGAAGATGTGGTGAGTGCACAGCAATAAGCTGTAAAGTCTGTAGCTATTAACTCAAGAAATGCGCTTTTTCTTTAACATACGTTCCACTAGGCTTACAATACAGCTGAAAAATGTTATATTTAAAAACACAACAAAAAAATAGCACACAGTGGTTCATAACTTAGGTTTCATTTGACCTTATCCACTTGTTTGAAGTGTTTGGAAGAGATTTATTTCACACAAAGTCCAAAGAATCACATTAGCCATTCTATCAAGAAACTGCAATACACAGGTAACCATGTAATGGGATTTAGTCTACAGAATATCCACTGTTTATAACATGGACCAGAAATAAAGAAGGCACATCTGTTTTCAGTGGCAGGGAATTTATTCTGTGGAAATTCTCCAGTAAATGCCTCTAGGAGAGACAAACCCACCCAAAAGAGCCCAGTTCATGGGAATCCATCTAGATGATTTCTATTCTATGCTCCCTTTGGCCATTAAGATTTGTTCAGGCAGCCAAACAGCAAACTACAATTCCTGAAAGCACCTAACAAGCAAGCCTGTCCCACTGTAGAAATATCCCTCTTGTACTCAAAAACCTACCTCAGATGATTTCACGAGTGCCTCATGTGTCAGGGATTGGTCCAACCCCATGGCAAGAAGCTCATCCTGCAAAGAGGAGAGGGCACAAAATGCAACAAGAAGGAGAAAGATTTCACCATTTCCTTCTGTTTTTATCTAAACAGGTGGAAAAGAATGCAAGTTGTCCACAGCAGAAATGTGTGCTATTTGAGCCATAGCTACAGCTGGTGTATAGAATGAGGTGCTGCTAAAATTTGTATTAAGAATAACAAGTCTTTCCAGAAAAGTAGTGGGAGAAGGGCACACGGCAAGGCTGAAGAAAGGCTTCTCAGGAAAATGTCAATTGTAATACAACACTTTCCATCTTGAATTTGTCAAGGTATCAGACAGCATCCAAGCATTAAATAAGGCATTCACATGTCCTTCATTTAGGGAGGGTGAAGGAGCAGGCAGTACAACTTCTGCTCTCTACAGAAGTTTAGTCATCCATTCTTTTCAAAAAAATGGGTCATATTCATTATTTTGAGATACAATCTACCCCAGTGAATCAGCTGGTCTACTGGTAGCTGTCTGTGTTCTCTTGCAGCTCACAAGAATCACCAGATCATCCCAGCTAACAAAGCTTCTCAGGGAATGAGGAGAGAGCACTGTACTGAACACAGCATGTGCTGAGGAGAGATCAGCAGGGACAACTGAACTATATTTACATGTTGTCCTGTTAGCCCAAAAGTCCCCAGTCCTGGAGTTTAGGAAGCTTATGGAATGTCTCTGTAACTACAAATTTGGGCTCAACCAACCACATCTGTGTCATCCCATCACAGTGTCTTGTAAGAAAATCCCTCCCACCTACCTCAGCTTCCTTGATCTTTATTTTTAGGTCCTTAGATTTATCTTCCAGGAACTTCAAGTTCTTAGATCGAATCTCAGCTTTGGCCCTTTCTGCTTCTTGAGATTCCTTTAATTTTTCAATATCCCTTAAAAATAATATGAAAAGAAAAAACTGTTATATTCAAAGATGTATCAGTATACAAATACTGTTACTTACCTATGCTCAAGCTAAACCCTGCAATACAACCAACACAAGAAGGAAGAAAATGGAGAAAACTTCGTATTTCCCTGTGAGATTTTCCAGTGTAAACATATACAGCTGTTACCTCCAGAACCCCACAGGCCATGGAAAATAGTGGCAAAGGGGAAAGCTACATGCCTAAAAGCAAAGGTAATAGTCTTGTGCATAATTCCCTAACTCACTTAAAGACCAGTTACAGAAGGTAAACTTCATTTTAAGAAGAGGCAAACCTGCACAAAGCACACAGGAATCTCTTCTACAATCCAAATTGCCACTTTAAAAGACAAAAAAACCACCCCACAAATAATTAGACTGGAAGGGAGCTGTGGAGAGCATCCGGGCCAACCCTCACTCAAGGCTGGGGTGGATCCTGCTGTGCTTGACAAAGCACTTCAGATTACATCCTCCAGGAAATGGACTTGACACCGATTTTTTTTTAGAGTTATTACTATTATTACATCTTCTACACACTGGTTAAGGGAACGTCTTACCTGGGAATGGTTTTTGTTTTGCCTCCCTCAGTCTGACTACAGAGCCCATGCTAAATGTGCTAAGAAAATCAGATTTGTCTTCAGCCTCAGACAAAAGCAGCCAGAGGAAGATGCAAACTAGTATCTGAAAACTGCTTGTCGATCACTTTTGCTTTAAAATAATGGGTTTGATGCTTTCCCAGATCTCTTTCAATTACTGAAACTATCCATAACACATGGGTTTTGAGAGATACTTCCAAATACTTTGGAGACGTGTCAAACCCCTAAAAATTGAGTTATCCTCATTAGTTACCACAACGAACATTGCTCAAGACAGAGATCACCAGCATTGCTTTAATCTTTCTCTCTTCCTCATCCATTACTCACTCCTCTAACTGCTTTTCCATCATCAGTGCTGAAGTTAGTTTTTTCGTGAGGGTCTTCAATTTCAGTTCCATTTCTTCGTTTTTTGATTTTGTTTTATACAGTTCCGAGGTCATGTAACTGATGGCGCTGTAGAAGCTGGTGAAGAGAGAATCAGTGGGAATGCTTAGGAGTCAGCTCTTCTGAAAGTCAGATTTATTGTTATTCTTCTCTCCACACTTTAAAATAATGACTTAGTTTACTCCTGATGTTATGGCAGGAGTAAATTAAAATAAGACACTAAGGGAATTTGCTTTCCATAACTAACACAGATTTCTGCATGGAAGAGAAAACAGCCCAGCAACCTGAGTAAGTGAACAACAACTGGCACTCTGGTGAATAAAACCATGCGGTTTGAAACCACCACGTGCTCCACTCTCGGCCTGCCTCACTGCTTTTGAGAGAAACTGTATTCAGACCCTGAAATGCACAGTCACAAGATGTGCCCAGCAGCATATGAGTCTCTTCCCAAGTGGCCCAAAGTTCTTCCCCCTCCAGCTCAGGAAAAGAGATCCTAAACATCACATAAAAATTGGATTCCAAGGCAGATTTTGCCCCTTCTCTGCTGCAAGTGCTGCAGTGCCATGGGCCAAAACCATGCTAGGGAGAGGCCCAAAGACAACAGACTAACAGATGCCATTTCTCCATGGCAGAGGGAATCTCCTCGCATGAACTGAGGCCAGATGAGACAGAAAAGGTTGAGGAGCTGAGGCTGGAAGACCCATCACAGCTCCACAGTCTTTGCCTAAGCAGTGTGAACACTGCTGTAGCATGGGATACCCGGCATGACAGTCCAACTGGCAGCAGCCTGCAGCAACTGATCACAAAAGCATGACAAAAAGGAGGGATTTAACTCCATCCCAGGCCCTTCTCAGGCTTCAGAGCCTTCCTGTGCTGGGATAACCTAGAGCTAGCATTTTGTGCTCAGTTCCCATGCAATCCAAAGCTGCCCAAGGGGTGAAAAATAAGCCTGATAAGTAAGATTCCTAGTGCCAAGTTTGAAGCTGCTGATGTGAAAAATCAGAGGCAAACAGCACAGACCATCACCACGAATGCAGAGTGTGAAGAATTACCTGGTAAGAGACGTGTCCTCCACTTCAAGTTCCATTGCACTTTCTACCAGGTCAGTGAGGTCTGCGATGGCTTCTTGGGACAGACTACTTTCAGAAAGACCCAGGCTTTCTCCAAGAATAGCCTGCCAGTACTCAGCTGGAAAATATATATAACTCAAGGACATGATTTTTGAAATACTACTGCTCTTCTATGGAACTCTCCAAATCTAGAACCCAGTCCCACACAGGGAACTTGGCTACCTGCCTGTTGTTGGGGGAAAAAGATACTTTGAAAGAAGACTTAAACATGCCAAACTGCTGCCACATCTCCATTTGTCACGAATTCAGTGTATAAAGGAAGAAAGCACTGCTCCACTCCCTCCCTGACCAGTCTGTCTGACATCAGACAAATAAGAGCTCACCCTTGTGCTACAGCAATGAGCATAGGCAGGTCATCTCCCCACAAAGCTCAGCCTGAGCCTTCCTCATGGCAGACCCAGGAAGTCTGTCTCCATCATTTTCTGTTTGGTGGCAAGGCACTTGAAGGAACAAAAACATCTTCATGTGTACTGTGCCAGCCTTTGTACAGAAAAGTAAAATTCCTTCCTGAGAAAAGCCTGTGAAGGGACAGTCCTTTACTATGTGTGTTTAAAATATACTACAGTCCCCTGAACCACTCACTTGCTAAAAAAACCACAAACAAATCACAGAACAGTCACTCTAAGCAGCTTAAGCACAACTTAATCACCTCGATGTTGTTTCAGGGTTCTCTAGAGCTTTCCTTAACAGTGGCTTAGCACTAGCTCAGACTCTTGAATGAGCTGCAGGGACACTTCCCTCTCTATCCAGGCAATATTTCTATGCTGTGCTATCCAGCTTAGAGGACTAGGAGGTTTTGGCAATTAACCTGCT
The DNA here is from genome assembly GCA_013400855.1 of Buphagus erythrorhynchus. Taxonomy (NCBI): domain Eukaryota; kingdom Metazoa; phylum Chordata; class Aves; order Passeriformes; family Sturnidae; genus Buphagus; species Buphagus erythrorhynchus. The sequence continues at coordinate 13,541 of VZTT01067389.1, forward strand.
TGTCCACATTTATGGCCTGCTCTAGATGGCTTAAAAAATTGCCCTTGACCAATCTTACGTCACTGTAAAGTTAGCTGAAAGGAAGGCATGTGACGCATTGTAGTAAAAACAGAATTAAAAAAAAAAAGCTGAGTCTGTTTCAATTTTATATATATTCCTAAGTTTTTAACAAACACAATCTTCAGGTTCACACAGAAAAGCCTGACTTGGGTGGAACTGAGAAATGGAGCTTCAAACTCACTTTCTGCTTCATACTTAGCTGTCCGGTCCTTCATGTCCTCTATCAGCAACGTAACATCCTTCTCTCTCTCTTCATTGCACTCCATAACTTCATACAAAATATCCACTGTCCTTTCATTCACCTCATACTGTGGAATAGGCGCATCCCCATATATTTTCTTTAGCCATAAAGTAACCTGCCAGAGAAGGGAGACAAAAGAGCAAGCAATCATGTGAAATGACAGAGAACAGCTGATAGATGTGAAAAATGTAAACCAATGCAAACCCTGCATTGCTGAAGAGTAACTCCTACATCAGTCCAGGAGGCATGGGTGGGAAAAGGGGAGAAAAATTCCTTTCCCTCTTCTTTTAACACCCTCTCTGGTCTAGAAGACTCTATTATATCTCTTTTAATCTCCCTCGTTTCTTTGGACACTTGCTTATGTCCATGTGATAAAATTTTATTTTTTTATTCACATGACCTGTTGGTTACAGACACAGTAATGACCCAAGAAATGTTAAACGGGTATTTGGAAAATTGGTGAACACTGCGTTAAAGCGTGTGGGATAAAACTACCTGAGCCATCATTGGGAACAGCCTCTGTGCGAGAGCGGTAGAGACTGACCACAATGTGCAGGCACAAGCTTTACAACTGTAAAGCACTTGTACCATCGGAAACAAGGCCAGAAATAAGAGATCAACACAGTGCTCTCAGGTAGGGCTGTGCTTGTGGAATCACAGAATTGTTTGGGCTGGAAAAGTCCCCCAGGATCATCGAGTCCAACCCTTCCCCCAGCACTGCCCAGGCCACCACTGACCCACGTCCCCAAGTGCCACATCCACGCAGCTTTTAAATCCCTCTAGGGGGACTCCACCACTGCCCTGGGCAGCTGTGCCAGGCCTAGACAACCCTTTGAGTGAAGAAATTTTCCCTAATATCCAACCTAACCAGATTAGAAAGGTTAATTATGACCAGTAATAACTGAAGAACATGGACGTTCTACACCGTGTAAAGAACATAAACTCTTGCATAAGCCTGCCTAATAAACCTGACGGAGAATGGACGCAGCCGTATAATTTTTAAAAGAATGTTTTGCTCCCCCTAGCACCCCCTTCCTCATCCTGCTGCCGTACCCGCACCTCAGCGACCTACGCAAGCAGCAGTGGAGAAAACCACGGCACCCTTCGGCGCCAACAGCACGAACGACGTGTGGTGTGTGCGTGTGTGTGTGTGCGTGTGTGGGAAAAAGCGTGTCGGAAAGAGAAAGCGATGCCCGCCGGGCCCGTTACCCGCATGAGCTTCTCCTCGAAGGACCCGCAGTCCGGAATTCCCGCCTCCGCCGCCGCCGCCATCCCGCCCGGAGCCTGACGGGAGCGGCGGCTGAGGGCGGGGCCGCCGCCTCAGCGCGGCTCGCGCCGCCCCGCGGGGGAAATAATAATAGCGAAAAAGGGTTCTAACGGTGGATCGGAGCGTTAAACACTCTGAATAGAGCTGTCTGTTAGTTAAGGGAGGATGTTGAGAAACGCCAAGCGAACCCCAAACGAGCAAAACAAAAGAGA
>VZTT01067409.1:0-23383 GCA_013400855.1 Buphagus erythrorhynchus
ATAGATATAGATATAGATAAGCCATCCATCACTTTGTATCCATCACTTTAGCATCACTTTAGTATCCATCACTCTGATGCCTAGAAAATAACTGTAATTTCTTTGTAAGAGATCTGTACAGCCAGAGCTGTTCTGGAGTACAAACCAATCAAAACCCCCTCCATCTGATCTCTCAGTAAAATCTCAAAGCCACGCTCCCATTGTTTTATTGCTGGTGTGCTGCTGCAGCCTGGTTTGCAGTGATTCCTGGCTGAAAGGTGGGACATCCATCCCAGCACCCCAAATGGATTTAGAAGGAAGCCCAGTCATGAAGAAGTGTTTGTGCTCACGTCTCAGCCCCTGCAGAAGGGTTTGTCACACACACACAGAGCCCCTGTGGGTCAGCCCCAGCTCTGCACTCCTGGGCTGGCTGGACCAGGTGATTCTGGCTGTGCCAGACAAAGCTGGAATCTCAACCAGAAGAGCTTGAATGACAAGTGACTCGTATTAGGAATTCCTTGTGTTCAATCAGCTCCCCTTGATGTGAGATAAAGAGACTTGATGAAAACAGACAGAACCCAGTTTCTGTCTCCTCTTGGGAGGAGTGAAGACCTTTTTTACATAGGGACAAATTCATCCCTAAAATAAAAAAAGCATAAGGCTTTTTACTCGAGTGGAATTATAGCAGGGATGAAAACAGGTCATCTTGTTTTGTACTACATGCTTCACATCTGTGATGAAATAAACTGGCTCTCAAAGGAGAGTTGAAAGTTGATAGAAAATCAGCCTTTGTGGTTTTTGTGATTTCTTTTAAACTATAAAACCTCCTAATGCTTCGTTTTTAAAATATATTTGCTTGATTTATCATTGACTTATGCAATGCTCTGTGCAATGACAACCAAAAGCTTTTCGTGGAAAACAGAACACGCTCTGAAATCGTCCAGACCCAGCAAAGCACATGTACCATAGCTCTCACAAAGAAATCCAAAATCACCTGTTTTAAGCAGCCAACTGGAAGGAGTAAAAAGACCAAAACAACAAAACCCAGCAAAGGCTTCTAATCATTCTTTCTATCTCCCTTTTCCTATGCTTGGTTTGAGATTCTTTAATGACTCCTCATTCCCAAGCAAGTGCTGGGTACCTGTTCACTGGGAACCAGGCACATCACAGCAGTCACCCACAGGCAGTTAGGGGAATATTCAAGGACCTCAAGCACAGCTGAATATTTATTTTATGATTCTGTCCCGGTCTGAACTGTAGTTTTTGTAACCTGAATATGTCTTTTGTACTACTCAATGTATTTACAGTACTCCATAGTAATGGTTGCAAATGCTGCAGTCACACTCTCATGCAGAGCCGGCTGCATTGCTTTGATCATCCCATTATTTGGGTTATTTTACGACAGTTTTAAATGGCTGAGAACTGCACGGAGATGACTCAATTGTATCATTAGCCATGAACAGCAAGTCCATGTTAACAAGCCCTAACTACCCCTGAACAATGTAAACAGGAAGCCTGGTGCTGGAAATTCATTCTGATGATTTCCATTCTTCTTGCGGGTCACAAAGAGAGTCACAAATTAAAAAAACGTCTTCACAAAGTGCCAGCTAGGAGTTTTACTGTTGCTGGACCTAAAGAATAGATGTTTTCAGCCACTCTGAAAGGTATTTTATGTCACCATTCACAACAGAATTATGTGAAAAGTGTCCCAGCATTTAAATGTAGTCATTGCATAAAAAGCTCCCGGCGATATGTCTGACATAATGCACAAAAATAAATAAATATTTTTAAACCACTTCAAAATCTTTAGTACTCTCTTGAATGTGGCTATAAGCATAACAGCCCCAGTTCTGTATTTCCATGAGTTCAGAGGGAAGTGGCTGTGACTGAAATGCTGCCAGGACATCCCTCTCTGCTACCCAGTTTATTCAGCAGAGTAAGTATGTGGCCTAAACTCTTCTATAATAAGGATATTCTGGAGAAAACCTAGATCTCAAATTCTGGTTATATACGCAGTGCTGTAAAATGCTGTGTGTTTGCAGGGTTTGGGTGTTTTGTTAATTTGTTAATTTTGTTTGTTTCTTTTGTTGCTGTTCAGATTTATTGCAGAAATCTTCCCAATAAGTTCCTGGGAGAGGGACCCAAAGCAACATAAAAAACCCAATTTTCTACTGCATGTCCCAGGCAGATTGATATAATCTATAGCAGAATAAATAGTGTCAATAATTATACTGGATTTTACGCAAAAGCAACCCCTATAGAAACAAGAGAACAAATCAAACGAAAACACAGTAATCTGAACAAATGTTTTCAGTACTAGAAAGTGCAAGGTGAGCAAATTGCTGCCCTAAGGACAAGGTGAAAATCCCCACTCCCTTTCCAAAGCAAACAAACAGCAGTGAAACGTAACTTGACGCCCATTTCCACCAAGACAGAACATTTTCTCAGCCACCTTTACTCTGAGGTTGCCTTTTCCTTGTTTTCTTGCCCCTGATCCACGGGAGCTCCCCCGTGGTCTGAGCTCTCCTGTGCCCATCAGTGCTCACCCTGCCCAGAGCCCTCCATCCACTCCCTGATGTTTTACATGTGCATCAAATGTGGTATTTCTCAAAGGCTCCAAATCCAGCCAGGTGTTCAGTCTCTAAGAACCCTCTGGAAGCTCAGGTTGTCAGTGAGGGAAGGTGTTTCTCCCCAGGGAACTCATCTTTTAAAGCAGCAGAAATTGAGGGCCTTTTAAAATGCTGGGCACAATCGATTTCTTGAAACTCACATATAAATCAATAATGTACCTAGAAACACAATCCAGAAAATGTAAAATGTAGTACTTTGTACCATCCAGGTTAACAGTGACCAGCTGAGACAGGCTGCAAATCTGTGTGTTCAGGACTGGCTATGGTATGGATTTATTAAGTGGGCTGAAAAACACAGCAAAGCACCACCAAAGCTTGTACCAAAGCTGTAGCTGGAATTTTTTTTTGCTTTGATGAAGAAACTATTTCACTTTGATTTTAGAGTTTCTTTATAGCTTTTGAGTGGCAGGAAGCCCTTTACATTATTAATAAATGTTTTGAATTTTAAGTCTTTAAACTAAAAAGTTTTTTTTGGGGAGGAGCTTTGAAAAACCAAGAAATAAAGGAACTCATCATAACACTTATAAGATAAAGCTGCTTTTTTCACACTGAACTTTGGTTTAATGTGTCAGAGTCATGATTTTAATCACAAATTCTATCTAATGTTGAAATAAATGCCAAGGATGATGACTAGAGGAGCTCTGTCTATATAAATCTCCCATCAGATGAAGTGGGAAGGGGAAAGTCAGAAGGAGGGATCACTTCATCCCCTCAGAACAAAACTCAGTCCTGTAGAGAGGCCAAGCCCACACAGAGCTTGTGCCCTGAGCAGAGGAGAGGAGGAACCTGGTCCAGCCTCCAGCACCAGTGGAAAAGCTCATCTGGAAGTGCACAGAAGTAAATCAGTGTACAAGGATGTGAGGTGCTGCCTCTGGCCCTAGGGAATTCCTCCAGATCTGCTGCTATTTCCTTTTATTGATCGGAATTCCTTTGCTCATTAAATAGACAGGCTCCGTGCAGGGAAGGGTTTTCTTCTCCCCAGAGGTCAGAAAGCAGCAAAAGATCTCCTTGTGCCCCAAGCCCTGAGCCCAGGCAGAGCCCAGGCAGCAGTGCTGGCTGAGGCTGAGCTGCCCCCGTTTATCAAAATCCTCTCTGGATCCAGGCACAGTAAAACACACACAGATAGAAAAACATCCCCTTATTGATGAAGCCACGCAGGTACAGTAGAACTGCCATTGCCAGGAAATCTGGGAATGTTTTCCAGCTGAAAACCAGCTGGGGGCTGCAGGAAGGGGCCACAGGAGGCAGCTCCATGGAATGAGAGAGCGTGGGGACGAGGTGAAAGCTGGGGGTGACAACCGGAGCTTGGGACAGTCGAGCAAACGGACCAAGGGCCAAGGGAGTTTCAAATGGCCCCGTGCAGGTGAACTGGGAAGGGACTGAAGGTGCCCCCAGAGCAGCCCCACTGTCTCTTCCTACCTTTGCTGCCATCTCATGCCTGCAGAGAAGCAGAAACAAAGGCAGGGGATGATCCCACTGCTGTCTCCAGGGGAGCGAGGCTGTGAGGTGGAACCAAAAGCCCTTCCTTGCTTAGTGGTGCTTTTACTCCTACAGCTGCTGAAAGACGGGGCTGGGAACTGCTCCTGCTGCTGCAGGGATCACTCCTGATCACTCTCCTCTCCAAATCAACTCCTCCACACTCACCTAACCTAGCAGCTCCTTTGGCTGCTGCAAAAGTAATGGAAAGGAGGGAGCAAACGGAGCTTGAGCAGCTGGTGTCTGCCCAGAGGAGACAATCCTGAACCTGTGCTCTGAATCTGCTTAAAGCACCCTCTGCCCCAGGTATGGATTCACTGGAACCTCATACTGCATCCCAGCGTGGTGCTTAAAGGTCAGGAAGGAGAGATTTTCAATAACTGTATGACAGAGAACAGCACAGAGGTCATGTCACCCACAGACCTGCAGTGGACTTTGGAAGAGGAGCCACGTTCCCCAAATGCTCCAGTGTCACAGGAGAGGGAGGCATTGCCCATCACCCCTGCTCATCACCTGCTGTGGGATCATGCACTGTGAGCTCATCACTGAAGCACAACTTCAGTTTTCAGAGATTTCTACTTGAAAAACACCTGCCAGCTGCCATTCCCATTCATGGGTTCGCTGGGAAAGCTCTTAGGGACGTGCAGCAAAGTTTTTAAATCTCTTGCATGGCAGAAGTGTGAGCAGCAGCCAAAGGTCCCAGCCCAGTGCAAAGCCCTTCACGACGGTCAGTAAAAGTCAGGTGTCTTGATTCCACTCCAGAGCACACGGCAGAAACAGCACCATTCCTGTTAGAACCAGGGCTGGGGTGCAACGTGCAGGGAGTGCACGTTGTGGTACCATAAAATCTTAATGCACGGTAATAAATACCCTGGAAAGAATTTAATTATATCTTTTGTTTCATCATAAATTGACAGGAACCGGTGAATTAAACATTCCTCTCCAGGTCTTTTCACATGATAACTCTCTTAATAACTGCAGAGTATTTCACCTTTCACAACATAAAGGTTTTGTAAAGTACATTTTAACTTAAAAGAGCCTCAGTGTTTATGCAGGGTTTATACAGATTGATCTGCAGTAATCTATCTAGAGTTCTTTGCCTTGATGAGAGATATTTGAAGTGGTCCTTACTGTATTCTGAAGCTTCACCCATTGCATAAAGAGCTACTTCTGAAAAAGCCCATGATGTACTGGGTAAAACATCAAGAGCAATTAGATTTAGCGAAATTATTCAGAAGAGGGCCAAGATCAAATAAACATTGCTTTTCCACAGCAGAGGGGAACAGTCTCTCACTTTTTGCCTAACAACAAGGCACTGACAGCGGTGTTGCAAGCAGGATGGGGCCAGGCTTTGATCTCTGCAGGGGCTCGTGTTAACCACACTGCGAGCTGCCCGGAAGCACACAGGTCAAGCAGGTATTTTTAGTCCCATTTTCAAGACGTAAAAACATACTTTCTCTCATTTCAACAGCAGGACTATTCACTTTGGGCTGGGGAGGGAAGGGGAACTGCAGGCAGATATATTGTTGAGATAAATCAAAACAAAGGAGACATCCGATATTTATCCATTAAGAAAATACAGAATGCTTCCTGTGTGACAGAATCCCTCCCACCCATTTCAAAGGCTGCATCCCTCATAAAAGTTAACAGGGAAGAATTGAGGAACAACATTCCACAGCAAAAGCCCTAAACACTGCAATAACAATTTTAATTGAGCATTTTGAATGATGGGTGCAGATCATTTCGGCGGTCATTGAAATAAATTAAACAGAAAAATTCAAAATGTATAATACTGCCAGGATCAGAACAAGCTACTGTTTAATCCAGCATATAAAGATAAAATTAGAACAGGAATGGAGACATTAATTCTTGGCTTTTACTGTAGCTAAGTATGATTTGAGTTTATCAAGGCAGCCTTAATGAGCAAGTATTTAGGTATTGCATCTCATCCTCTCTCCTGCCTTTTCCCCAAGGACCTGAGCAGGGCACACAGAGGCTCCACCTGTTTCCTTTCCCCTTGCAGAGGTCTGGGTTAAAGGTTCCTGGTGCAAGCTCTGCTGGAAATAGTCTGTGTGTGGTTGTGCCCCCGAGCCTGCAAAACTTGCACACATGAGATTCCCACCGACTTGGATGGGAATTTTGTGCATAATCATTTCAGTGTCTGACCACAAAAACCATAATTGGAATTAAAACATCAACCGAATTGTTAAAAATCCAGAACCTTGGCACCAAGATAATATGGTTTAACTTTAGACTGAATATATGACATTTACATCTATATACTATTGCATGTGATCCTGAGCGTTTTAGTAGATTTTCACTTACTTCACAGAAAGAATAAATTAAAAGTTGCCCCAAATGATGTAGTAAGGATATTACAAACACACACCTTAAATCAAAGCAAATTGCCCCCCCAACACCCACTCACCCATGAAAATTATTTTAAAAAGTACATAGCAAGCCACAACTTTTCCCCCGTATTTATTATAAAAGCTTTCTTTCCCTTAATGTTTGATCTAACTATAAAAGACAAAAATGTTTTGTTAGTAAAGCTCAACCTTTGGCAGCCAGCAAAGTGACTAAATTTCCTACAAACAATTCCAGTGACTCTTGTGCTCACCAGTGTGCTTGTTTCCCACAATCCCCCCGGGAGGAGATCGTGTCCCCGTGCAGATGTTCAGTGTTATAATTGGGCAGCATTCAGCAGAAATGTCATCAGTGACACAACACTTTAGCAATAAAAGAAAATGAAACAGACATCACAGGGGACTCCCATTTCAAAGCAAACCTTCAAGGATCTGAACAGGAAGCATATTTTCCATATTACAAGTTCTCATTTAAATTACAAAAGTACATTGGCATTTATTTCCTTAAGAGATGAGTTTATCACCAGTTTAGCAATGAGTATCAATGGCAACTGAAATTACAGTTCCTTTCATACTGAGCTTCTTTTGATAAGTCCTTTCCTTTACTTACAGCCTCATACAGATTTCTTTTATTCTGACTGTAACATCCAGCGTTTTGCATAAATAGAATTTTTCATTTTATTAAAAAGACATGCTGCCATAACACTTTTTTCTTTTGCAGGACAGCAAGAACAGCCCATTTCAGGCTGGCCCTGTGCCCAGTGCCACTTTCCAGTCAGCTGTAGCTGAGTGCCCACTCTCATGGCCTGGGAGAGCAGAGGGGAAGGGCAGAAATGGCTGCACAATTCCTGTGCTTGGCTACAGAAGCTGAGGTGACAACGTGACAAGTGCCAGGGCTGCAGCCCAGGCTCAGGGAACCTGTGCTGAGCTGGTTTCTGTGCCTCCATGATTCTGCTCAGGTGCCAGCAGCACAGACAGGTAACAGCAGCTGCTTCTCTCTAACCACTGGGACCACCCACCCAGGAATCCCCAGGGATGTCTCTTCTGAATCCTCTCACTCATAACCAGCCCTACAGAGACCTAATATGTTGGAAAAGCTGGGAAAAGCAATCCCACAAACCAGCACTGGGGGGGAAGGTTTAGAGGTATGTCTAAAACATTATGAACCCAGTGTTGCTCTCAGATACACATTGGGTAACTCTTACTGCCTTTATTCACGTAAGAATCCTGAGAAATTCAGAAACTGAGCAAAATTCAGCTATATCCCATCAGCTTCATCCAGAAGATAAGTGAAACTGGCTTTTCTACATTCTGTCCCAGGATTTACAGAGTGTTTCCTGCCCTGCTCAGTGCCACCAGTGTCACCAGGACTGTATTTAGGTGGGTACCACAGGCACTCTGCAGGGAAACTCTGGGGCTGCAGCTCAGGAGACTCCCACCATGCACAGCATAATCCTGGGCCACTGGAGGCTGGCAGGATGCACTGGTTAACTCAACATTGATAAATACCCAGTTTTTGTCAGGTGCCAAGCAAACCCAGTGTGTAACAGCATCTACTGTGTCTCACCTCTTATCCCCATGTACAGCAGGGCACAGCAGCAGAGTCCCAGCACAGGTCCAGAGGGATGAGCCTCAGTTAAACTTGCCTCAGCTGGGGAAGGTTTTGCATTTGGCTGCAGAACAAACAAACAAATCTGGTTCAGTGCACAAAAGAAAACTTTGAAGTAACTTTCTTATATGCAGTCTGAGGTACAGTGTGCTAAGGGCTCAAATGAAGAATTGCAGGAGTCCCTACCTGAGGGGGAAAGGAGGGAGCTTCAACTGGAGCAAGGAATTCACACAGTACATTTCCCTTCAAAGCATCATGTACATTTGCAAGCCTTGCAGCTGTCATTTGCATTTTTGTCATAAACATTTTGGCAACACAGTGGAAAAACCCCAGAGTATCCAGAGTGCATCCATGGTTTGCTGCACTGTGTCTGTCACAGGGCCAGAGCCTGGTACCCTCCACAAAACCTGCAGCACAGCAAGGACAGGTTTGGAGAATATTCTGACAAGGAGGGGTTTGGAGAATATTCTTACTAACTCAGTGCACCCCACAGTTACCACCACTCTGTGGCACTTTCAACTGCTGTAACAGTTTTCTCCAGAAAAAGAAGAATTTCCTTATAATTTCCCTAATTTTCCTGGCCCTATCTATGCTTTGCCCCTCTGGAAGTGTACAACCAAGCAAATGCTGATAAAAATCATAAATTTATCAGATGAACAACATGCATAGGAGGAAGAGCTCTTCCCATCTCCAGAACTTCAGTCACCAAACTAACACCCTTTATGTTGCTACACTCTACAGAGTAAAAACAGAAAAATAAAAAAACCCTAAAGCAAACTCCTGTCCTGTCTTTTCCCAGCAGAGTTTCAACCCTTCCAAAGGAGACATTCCTGAGATTTTATGAAGTCCAGCAGGAACCTGGTTTTGTTATTGATCTTAAGTGGAAGTTGCACAAATGCTACCAGCCAGGGGATGGTTTGAAAAAGCTGTGAGAGAAATGCCATTACATGCACACACATGACCTGTAATGACAGGGAAGGAATAAATTCAGAGCTGCAGCCACCTCCTCTGCCCTCCCCAGCTCAAACCACCTGCAGATGTTGCTGCTTTCCCAGGCTCCTGCTGTTCTCCCTGTGTCTTTGCCCACCTCCTCCAATCCTTTCATTCAATTGCATTTCCCTCTGCACTAAAATCAAATACTTGTTCAAGGCTCTGTGAAGGTGAGGGCAAAATTCCATCTCTGACTTCATTTTTTTCTTTGCTTCTCCAATCTCTCTCCTGAAGGTTCCCTCAATCTCAGCTCCATGCCTTCTCTCCTGCTAAGTTCCTGCACTGACAGCAAGGTCAGAGTTTTTTGTCATCCCCTGCTCCTCCATCCTGTACAAAACCAACCTGCAGACTCTGCAGTGGTCTCCATATGCTGTGTCTGTATTTTCCATTCCTTTTAACCACCGTCATAATTGTCATAATGTGTGTTTTAGTGCCACTAGACTGTGTCAGCACCACCAGCTGCAAGTTTTGGTTCCTCCTGTTCCAACCAAACCCCACTAATTCAGTCCCATTGAATTCAGTGTGACATTTGTGGCAGAGCTGGTGGCTGAGGAGGAAATTATCCCATGTAGATCCAAGATAAATCGTACAAATCCTGAGAGGAAAGAGGGAAAGAAGGAAAATGGCAGTGGGAAAAGGTGAGAAATAGGAAATAGGAGAAATTTTGTGTGGAGGTTCTGATCATGAGCAGATCCTAGATCCATTACCTACTCCTAAAAGAGCTGGCCCTGACACTGAAAATGTTTATATTTTGAAATATAAAGTGATGGGAAGGGGATGGGATGGGATGGGATGGGATGGGATGGGATGGGATGGGATGGGATGGGATGGGATGGGATGGGATAGGATAGGATAGGATAGGATAGGATAGGATAGGATAGGATAGGATAGGATAGGATAGGATAGGATAGGATAGGATAACACTTTCAGCAAAGCAGTTATAAACCAGTGTTTTTCCCTGGATAACATGTGAGATCCTGAGCTATACTCTGAATTTAGCAGTGGAGTTTCTGTAATCAATGAGCACTTTTTAGAAGTTACATTGCAGTGCTTATGTAATGAACCAGATCTCAGTTTGCTCATATACTTCAGTATCTCAACAGGAGCACAGCAGCTAGAAATAAGGAATTCAAGAGCCTACCTGACTGATTCCTCTGTCATAATCCACAAACTACAATTTGGCATTAAGATCCTTTCAAATAAAATATCAAGGGCAGTGAAGGGTGTTGAGAACAGCTTCAGAAATTTGCCTTAAATCCTCTGCCACACTACAATGCATGTACATCTGTGCTGGCTCCAGCAGATGTTGGAAAGTTTGATTTTTTTTTTTTTAACTGAAAAAGAGACAACCAGGCCTCTAACAGACCCTCTTTGATCTCACCTGGAAGGAAAGTTCTAATCTGGCCCTGAGAATCTCCACAGTTCAGGCTTAAAAGGCAAAAGAGAGGAGAATGTGAAAAGAACAGGAAGCAGCACATAAAGCAAATGGGCTTAGAAACGCAGCCTGGTTCCCGGGAATGGCACTGAGTGCAGTTATGCCCTTGGAAGGTTGCTTCTGAAAAAAAAAAAAAAAAAAAAAAAATGTCTCACAGATGGTCNAGAGATGTGCCAAACCCCCTGCTTTTGATTTGGGTGGCAGCAAATGGGACACGACAAGTAGAGCAGAGCAGAGCAGAGCTGTTGCACTGCCCACAGCAGAGGAAATCCCACTTGGGGGAGAGCAGGAAAAGGAAAGGTGATAACCCTGAAAACTGCCCACCCACAACAGAGGGTTTACAGAAAACCATCCCTGGGGAACTGCACTTTAGAGCACTCCAAGAACATTTATCCAAACACACACACACACAATAGAAAAAAATTAGTGTCTCTGTATTTTTGTTTTTCTGCACTACACTACACACTAGAATTTTTAACATATTTATTGTAGTTTGTAGTCCTTAAATTACAGTCAAAGTAAAATGTAAGAACTTAAGAGGTACTGAAAATCTGTAATAGAAAATAACAGTAACTGCCCTGCACTGGAATCTGTCCATTAATTAGATTGCTCTGTACAGAATGTTATCAGCAGAACTTGTACTTGATGAATGAAATATAGAGTGGCAGGGACTGTTTTTAGCTGGGGAATTTGCCTATAGCAATAGATTCATTCGGTTACCAGAAGTTTCTGTGTTTCCTTTTCGCTTTTCCTAAGTTCCTCTCAATTTACCCTTTCCCTCAGCAAAGTCAGGAGCTGGAGAACACCCTCAGCTGATCCCTGCTGAACAGAGCACGTGTGCAATCCGAGTTCCTGCCGTGGAACCTGTCCTGCTCTGTGCCTCTCTGCCAGGAAAGGACAGGGCTATTGGCAGGAGACTGCTCTGTGCAGGGCACAGCAGTCACAAACATCTCGTGTGATGCTCCAGAGCCAGCACTGCCAGCCCTGCTGTTCTCAGCCCTCTGTGCTGCCCCAGCACAGTTTGCACACTCCACCTTAAAGCATTGCTCCTCCTCAGTTCGTGTGTCAGGGAAGGAGCTCCACCAGGTTATCTTTTTTGGAGATTTTTAGTCCTGTCCTGCAGTTTTATGAAGGAGCTGATGGCTGTGGCACAGCAGTAAACCTCTCCACCTCTCAGAAGTAGGTTAGCAGCCTGGAGAGGAGAGGTTCCTCTCCAGCAATCCTACCTCCTCCCCCAGCACACACCCATTTAATTGCACATTTTCTAAAATAGTCTGAGATCAAGATCAGCAAATGGTCTTTCTGCTGCCAGCACAGAAACAGGAATATGTCAAAATGCCCTGCACAAACTCGCATATCTGTGTATCACACACGGGATGTTTCTGTGCCTGCTTTTAAACAAACCTGTTTCCAAGAACACTTTCATATTACAACAAGCTGCTGAAGTTTTTGCCACACTCTATTTTTTTCTTTCTTTACTTTTTTTTTGGGGTGGGGTTTTTTTGGGTTTTCTTTTTTGTGTGTGTGTGTGTGCTTTTTCTTTTGGATTGGAGCTGCTTGGGTTTTTTTTTCACTCATTAACAAAGCAAATCCTGTTTTACTTGTTTACCCTCGAGGAATTCTGCTATTACAGTGATTTTCATAATTTTAATTGTAGTGCAAATGTATGAAAAATGTCTTTCTAAAACACGAGGTGTCTTACAATAGCACAGTGGTCCATGTTTGGGACGTGTTGTATTATTACTTAGAGCACTTGGATTGCTCCATGCATAATAAGCACTGCCAGGTCGTACAGTAAGTTTCAATTCAGAGGAGTCAGCCAGCTAAATAAAATGTCAAAAAATCAAAATTAAGAAATGCTGTCAGTGCTGTGAGTGGTTCTGGTACTGCAGGCACTGGAATGTCTCCCAGCAGCTGGGTGCCTGTGGTTCCCCCCTGCACACTGGCAGTGGGGCTGCACTGGGAGCTGAAGGCAGGGCAATGTGGATGAACAGCACGTGGAGGTACAGAGGAAAGGTTCAACAGCTTGCCAGGCTTTCCACAGCTTGCTTGTGGAAATTTTTGACACTTTTTCAGATCACAATCGAGATACGTAAGCTTATTTTAAAAATTTATATATATATATATAACATATCAGTGTTAAATTTTTGCTTCTGGCTATGCTGAAAATTTAAGTTGTGGAGTCATTAACTAAAGAAAGGCATATCAGTTACATCAACGTACATTGTATTTTTCTTACTAGAGGGAAAAGCTTTCCCATAAAAATATAAATCTTGCAGTTTCACATGTGAAACAGAAGGCAAATTAAACTAATAATACATAGAAGATTTGCTATATGTATGAACTGGGAGGCATTAAATTAACAGTCTCTTTTGGCCCAAATATTGTTTCAGTTAGTCAGATGTCAACACAAAGCTTTGTGCTACCTCTAAACTGACCCCCTGTAGACAGGAAGAGAAATCTAATTTGCATCAGGATAGTAAACATTAAACTAATCTTGATTTCCAGAGATCAAATTTATATTTTTATTTTGATTTGCTGGATATCAAGTGTCAGTGCAAAGTGAATGTCAAAGAACATTAGTTTTCAAACTCCTGAAAAGATGAAGAAAGCCCCTAGAGCAGTGAGCAGAACAGATCATGTTTCCTGTTCCAAGAGATTCTCGTTATAGAACTTTGATGGTAAAATAAAACTCTTTAATCTGGGGCATAATCCTGAAGATAGCATGCTAAAACTTGAAGGACACCAGCATGCAGATGCTCTGATGTTTTTAACCCTGGGCTACCTTGCTTGCCAAGAAAATTTAATCTCCTGACATGTACCTTCATGAAGAGTGTGCTGCTGGTGGTGTCTGGGGGACAGCGAGGTTTCCTGCTGGCAGTCTGACCCCGGAGCTGTGCAGCTGCTGGCAGAGGTGGTGCACAACAGAGCAAGGTGAGCTTCTCAGGGGTTTTGTAAAGATTGCAACCTGGCCTGTGCAAGTTTTCTTAAAAACCTTCGTTGAAAAACCTCCAGTGTCTCGTATGTTGGATAAACGAGTAAAGGAAATGTTTTGGGTTTGTGGACCTGACATGCAGTGAGCAGCTCTGGTGGGGGTAATCACCCTGGAACCAAGAAATGCCTCTTGCCAGCTAAAGGAAGTACACAGAGAAGGCTTTACAGAGCTGAAGCCTATTAATAAAAACCTCACTTTTACAAAAACCTCCCAGGCTGTATACAATCCTTCCTTTAAAGCAAATAAAAAAAATGTAAAAATTGGCTGTTAAGCAAAAAAAGCAAGTTATCATTGAATTAAGCAAACATGCTTTTTGGAGTGATCAAACATTTTTGTATGTAACCTCTTAAACTACTACAGCAGTGCAGAGTGAAGCACACCTGAAAACCCCAGAGCAGGGGTGAACTGGGGAAGGGTTTGTGCTGGCCACTGTGCTGAGGTCAGAAATAAACTGTTTGTGGTTTCCATGGGTTAGGAACCCCTGAGCCCTGCTTTTGGTGAGGTGTGCTGGATCCTGCCCCGGTGGGAAGGATGGGCAGCCACAGGCACCCAGCTCCAGCTCTGCCCTGCCGTTCCTGGGATCATCAGAGATCTGAACGAGGAGATGTGTGCAGGGCTGAGCTCAGTGTGTGAGACAGCTGAAGGAATTCTCCCTGCAGCTCATTCCACAAGAGCACCAGAAGATGGAGAACCAGGGAAAGTGAAGGCAGCAGTCCCACCTACAGCTCCTTTGATTTAGACCTTGGTTAAGCAAATGCAGTTTCCAGCATAGTCCATAAATCCATCCATGGAGTTGTCAAAAACCCAACGTAGCTGAGAGAATGGAAACAAAGCCGGTAAAAGGCTCTTATTCCATTCTAAACCCCTGGGAGGTGGCCATGGCACTCTGGATCTCACCATAAGATCTGTACAGCATGTCAGACTCACCAAAGTATTTCATGTCAAAGCCCAGCTTTTCAGGATTTCAGCATTTTCTGGTGGGGAGGTTTCCACTGTCCGTTGGTAATTTCTTTTAAAAGGCCATATTTCAGGTTATTCCACACGGAGTGAGAAAGAGATGGGCTTGCTATGGGTTTTGGGAGGTAAATCCTACAATGATTGCAGATCACAGCTACAACAATGAAATCGGTCAGAAAGCCGGAGATGCTCGGATTCCTCTGTAATTAGCACATCGGTGACATCCAAATGCCAAACCCTAGCAACCTCGAGGAGCGTGCAAAGAAGCTGAGGAACACAGCAAAGATGTGACATCAGCGTGACCCTGGCTTTTTACACAATACCGGGCAGCTGGAAGGCTGGTGCTCCTGGAGGGGGAGGAATGGGGGAAAGGCAGCGGGAGCAGCTCAACTTATTGCTTGGAAATTTTACTATTTTTATAACTGGGACTTTCTCAGAGTATTCTCACTTTTCATTTATTCTGCACTCCAGCAAAAAGTGGGCTTAAAATGCAGCCCATCAAGCAGCGTTACTCTCTTAGCTGGTTTTCTGCTTGTGTGTTGTTGTTCTAGGAAATTTAAAAGCAAGGACTACGTACACTGCACAAATCCCTGTGGAATGCCAAATTAGAGAGGATAAGGAATACAGGAAGGGTGCTGTACTTAAAGAAAAGTAACAAATCAAGAAAATAGTAAAGCTGGGGCCAGGAATTCAGTTGGCCCGGCTGTCTCCACAGGTATTTTCGTGTGTGTGTGTGTCTCTTGCCCTTCCACAATGGCACTGCAATAATTTAGGGCTTTATTTGGCTCTGCAAAGCGCCCAGGGATGCTCAGTAAATCAAACAGGTGTGAAGTGGGTGCAAACAGCCTAACCCTTGCTTTCCACATACAGAGGTTTTGTACAAAGAAACTGCGGCTGAAAAGAAATCTAGGTGTTTAAAATTAGATTTATTTTAGATACTGAAGGCAAAAAGCCCTCAAAGGATGTGAAGTGTTTTCTGCTAAGTCTAGATGTCACTGTCAGATTTCTCTGAATTAGAGGATTTCTTGAGGGATGTAGATAGTGCTGTAAGAGTGCAGAAAAGCCAAACATGTATCTGCACCATTCACAAGGCAGCTTCTGATTCCAATCAAAGCAAGGCAGGACTAACATAAATGGAAGATATATAACAAATGGAGAAATCAAAAGGTGGCAAAGCTTCTTGCTCCTTTCCCTGGCTCTGTGCAGCTAGCCACAGGCATTGTGACACCTTAATGCCATTCAGCAGCTGGAGATAAGTGATCTTCCTTTCCTGCAGGCTTGCTGTGCACTCTGGTTCTGTAGTTTCTTCTCCATCTTTCACATATTATTGCAGTGTGGGGGTTTTTTTCAAAAAAAAAAAAAAAAAAANTTTCTCCACCTATTTGGTAGTGTGGGGGGTTGTTTCAAAAAAAAAAAAAAAAAAAAAAAAAAAAAAAAGCGTTTGATTTCTCTTTTGGTTGATCTTGTCTCAAATTAGATTCTGAAACAGTATTTTAGGAAGCCATCTATTCCAAGGTGTCTGATCAGCCCTGTGTCCTGGTCCCAGCGAGGAGCTGCTGATATGAACACAGCAGCACTGTCCATTGGCAGCAATCACTGAGCCTGTGCCAGGGAGGCTGCATTAATTAATCCAGGACCATTTCTGGACCACGGCCTTATCAGTGCTAACTAGACACAGCTCAGTGACTTCAATCCAACTTTGCAAATCAGAGCCATAATGCAGGTTCTGATTCATTGTGCGCCTAAGTCTGCAATGATTTCCTGGTTTCAATTGTTCCTAGGTTTCTAAAAGATTTATAATTTAAATGGGAAATGTTCCTACTACAGATAAGCAGGGTGATTGTTCCCTGTTTGATATAATAGGATATAATTCCTAAATACAGGGAAGATGGAGCTGTGTTTTATAAGGAGAGAACACTTGTTTGTGCTTGGCTGAAACTGTTATTACACATCATTAGGACTTAGTGAGGCACAGATGCTGAATGGATGTGGGAGGATATTCTTATTAAAAACAGTTTCACATGCCCCAACCACAATAGCTGCAGCTCTGCCCGTGCTCTGAATTGCTGGCCCTTCCTTCTGTGGTAACACCAGCCCAGGATCCACTTCCCTGCATTCCCTGGCTGCTTTCCCTGCAGGGTTGGGGGCAGAGTGACTCTGCCTGCTCCCAAGCCGTGGGTCAGCCTGCTCCATAGCAGGACAAACCAGTGAGGCTGTTTATAATATTAATTATTATTATCTATAAATATAATGTATAATATCATCGTATAAACATGCATAAAATACAAAATAGCAACACAGAGATAACAGAAATGGGCACTTGTGAGAGGGCAGTGCTGTGTCACTGCTCCCTCACAGGCCAGCTCTGCCTGGCTCCTTCCCCAGGAGCCAGCACTGGGCACACTGGGCAGGGTCACAGTCACTATCTGTGACTGCATCTGCTGGCTGCAAAACACTGCGGGCCCTGGTCCTTTCATCAGCTCTGACAACAAAGCTGCTAAAACAGGTTTAACCTAATTATGGTAATCGACTAGACAATTTAAAAGAAAAAAAAAGTAAGTCAGTGTGGAACAGAGAAAATGCCAGCAAAGAAAGAGGTGAAAGTTCCTGGAAGAAACTTTAAAAATCTGTCTAAAAAATCAAACCATACCAAGTTTCTGGGCTCTGCCAACATTTTCACTAATTAATTAATTTTGCTATGCCATATCTTCATGAAAGAATAAAAAACCAACTTCAACTAAAAATCACCAATAAACCTCTCTTTTCTATTTGTCTCTCTGCCTTTGCCTTTAGACTCATTGATAAGTGCAGCTGAACAAAAATAAAGTGCTATGATTTGTGGAGCCCCCTCCTCCTGCTGCTTTGCAGCTACTTCTGTGGTGGAACCAAGAAAAAAATTACTGCCCCACTATCTTTATTTAACTAGGCAAATGGAAAATAACCTTTGATCTAAAATAATCATCACTGGAGGAACATTTGGCATATAGTCTGTATGACAACAAAATGAGCTCCATCAAAGGAAGGACAGCAGGAAGAGGAATGTGGGAGAAGGGCAGGGATCATCATTATAAATACAATGACATTAAACTCCACAGTTTAGGGCAGAAGTGGTGATACAGCCATGAGACAAACAGCTGAACATGGTAAGAATTTACCTTTCTAAAAGGATCGTGCTAATTGTTTCTAAAAAAATAATCTGTGAACTGGCCTGTCAACACAAAATATGGATTAAGGGCAGGTTTGGCTGGATTATTAAATATCTAATTTTCACCAGCTTTATCTGAAATCGTGTCCCTGACACTCCACAGGAGAGAATTTGCAAATTACTGATAGGAGATGGAGCTTTCACTTTTTAACTCAGGCTGTACATTTTCACTCCCTGGAGTCAGCCTGGCATTTCTATCCCTAAGTGCAGCGGCTTTGGATGCTCAAGTGCTCCCAGATGGAATTCTCTAAGGTATTTTTAGCTCCTACAGGTAGCAGGAAATATAAGGGAAGGAAAAATTGTATATACATATTTTTTCACTTGTTTTTAAATCAACCTTGTGAAAAGCATCCGTGTGCCAGGATGCAGCACGGGAGAAATGTCCCAGCGTTAGGGAATGTGGGGATGCTCACACTGCCCCTCTGAGGCCACGCTGCAGCTCCAGAGGGAAATGTTTGCACCAGCCCCGGCTTCCTTCATTCCGTGCAAGGTAACGGAGTGGAAACTCAGCCCAGGTGATTTACAGGGGCTCACGGGGAGCTGGAAGCTGTGTAAACACTTCTCAAATACATTCTGAAATACATGTCTTTTCAAAGACATCTCAGGCTTTTTTAAAAAATCCTACTTCTCTGTTGAAACACTGAATAGACCAAGGAAATGCAGTCTCCATACAAATTTCTGAAAGTTAATCCTTAATTTGGTAGCATTCGTATGTACAGATATATGACATATGAAGACTGGGAATATAGAGAAAATTAAGACAGAACTTCTGGGTGCAAAGATAAAGAATGTACCTGTGCTCACACACGTCAATCCCAGCACTTTTGCAGATAAACTGCAAGTTTGCTGATAATTCAGTATTTTTTACTGGCAATGTATGAGCTTGTCAAACATCTCAAATTCACAAATGGCCATTGGAATGAGCAGAGAAGTATCTGTATGCTTCAGGATTGACCTGCAAATGTGTAGCAAGTTTGATAATATCAGGAATGTTTAAAGAGCTGAGAAACATATGCACTTTTCCAGAGAGTCTTCTGCTACAAGAATCCAAAGGGGTTTTTGGCAGTTTTGGAAACGCAAAGCTTTGAATGCATAACCCCCTTTTCAGTGACTGCACAATTTGCAGAGTGATTTTATTTACTCCCATTTCCCCAGCCGTTTGGAGGATTAATGTTTTCCAGAGAAAGATAGCCACAAGCAGATAGAAGGCTTTATTCTTCCACAGAGTTCAGAGAGCTGGCCATTTAACTTGTCTCAAAATTTACCCTTCTTAGTTGCAACTTCAAAAAAAAAAAAAAATCTTAATCTGCAGAAGAGGAATAATGGAACTGTTGGACTTGAAAGGGACACTGGGAAGATCTCTCCTCTGGGGACACAGCTCGTGCTGCCTGACAGGAGCAAAGGAATAGAAAAGAACAGAGCAAAGGAGTGGAAATGTGCTGTGCTTGTGACATCCCTGCCACGGGGCAGGGCAGCAGCACATTCCCATGGCACAGCCTGTGAAATCACAGTGTGACTGTGGTTGTTGGGACAGCACTCACAGCCCGGGCTGCAGCTGATGGCAACCACGGTGTAGCTGAGGGCAAAGGCCAGAGCTGCTCCTGGGGAATGTGCACACACACATCCCCAGAGCTAGGGAATTACAGCTTGGAAAGTCTTCTCAGGCCTGGATGTCTCCTGACTCTCAGCTCCATTCCCAGGCTGACAAGCTGACTGCAGCTTCAGTTAGGGAGGAAGTCTCCCAGGATGATAACATGGTGAAAAACAGAGTGGAATTCATAATACAGATTAACACCTGGTGTTAATCTCATGGGACATCCGGACATGCTGTCCCAGAGATGTTTTTCCCAATTGTCCAATGAACTCCTGTCCTGTCCTAGTGCTCATAACACACTTTAAATATGGACTATCCATACAATAAAGTTGGCCTTTTTCCCTAGAAAGGTCCGTGTGTGATGCTGTCCTTTCTCTCTGTTTGCAGCACAGTAACCACAGGGGAGATGTTCCCTTTGCAGGGTGGTGAAGAGCAGAGTCCCAAACCTGCAGGCAGGAGCACCTGAGCGCAGGATCGGGCACAGGGATCCGAACTGACCGAACAAATAAACAATGGGCACGGGGGGCTGCGTGTGCTCCAGCTCATTTCCATTCCAATACCCCACAGACACCCCCTCCGCTGGCTGTGCCCAAAGGATGTGCTTTCAACTTCGGAACAATCTCCTCTGTTCTGTCGCAGAGTCCGTTTCCATTAGTTTTTGTATCTGCAGACTTCTGTGTAACTTTGGGAATCGGGGAGGATTACCGCACTGCCGGGGGTGCTTAGCTGAAACGGAGCATATGGCTATTAATATAATTATGGATCTGTTGCTTCAGGCTACATTAGATTGCCTTTGGGGTTCTGATTCTTAAGAAGAAAGGATTGAACTATAGTCACCCTCCTTTGGTGCGAAAGATGTGGAATAAATAATCACTTTTTCACTTTTTTTTTTTTTTAATTATTATTTACGTGCTTCACTGAGGTAACCTTCAACATAGCAAGAATTTAGACAGAATTCTGACTCATCACATTATCTGTGGCACATTCAGCTTTAAGCAATTGTTTTGTTTGCCTTCTTTCTGTTAAAAAAGTTCATAATACCTCTCGAAGGCTTTGTACTTTTAATTCATTGTAATAAAATTCATATTTATCTTTAGAATTGCCTGCTTTTCTTCAGTTCAGTGTCTGGATGCATTAATGTCCTTTTGTTTTCTGTTACAGCAAAGGTGAGTCGCTTTCTTGAAATAACGTATTTCAAACTATTGTATCTTGGGTAAGAATAAACTGAAAAGCATTGGTCTGCAAAGAGAAGCTAAATTAACATTTTAGAAGCTGAGTAACTTGTATTGCTGAGAGCCAATTACATCAAGCATCAGTTGAAATCAAAGCTCCAACTTCTCTCTCCGACACACTAACTATCTTGAATTTAAAGCATCAGATAAACGGGGCTGGAGATTTGCATGTGTGAATAAGAGCTGAATTAGAAACAAATCTGGAGGGTTCCAAAGGACTGAAGATAAGCCCCAGATTTTCACCTGACACCTCCGTCGAGCTGGGGAGCAGGACACAGAGTAACAAAATTGTGTCGGGGTCTGAAAAGTGTCAAAGGGTTTTTAGGGCGAATGGAAAAGTGGTATTTGGAGGGATAGATTTACACAGAATTACAGAACTGGGTTTTCTAACTTTTGTCTTCAGTGACAATCCCCCTTTCTCTTCTCAGTAACATGAGAATAAAGGAATTTTCAGGGAAAGGGGGAGAATTGAGATTGCTTAGTACTTTAAGTCCCACAGCATGGAAAAACAAACCCTCCTTTACAAGTGTGAGAGAAAAAGAATATGAATGAAAAGATAGATTTACTAGAATAAGAGAATGTAAGCAGATACTGAAGTTCTGGAGTGGCTCTGATTTACAAGGAATTGAAAAGATCCCAAAAGAAGACTCTGTGGAGCCATTTTTTATTTAAGACCTCACGTTATGATGATTACTCGATATCTTTCCTCAAACAAGAATAACAACCTAACGTGACTGAGTTTAATTGCGAGCCAGGAAGGGAAGGTGAGTGATGGTGGTGGAGTACGTAGTCACCTGAAAATGAACTGTCAGCAGATCCAGCTGACAAGAGAGAGATTAAAATCAAGCCTTATCTCGTACCTGGCCCTGTCCTCAGGGAGATGAGCTCCCATATGTGGGGTTGATCTTGTTTTACAGTTTGGCAGTGCTCAGCATGGACTGAAACAACTGTGATATTATATAAACAACCCATTGAGCTCACACAGGGCTGAACATCCCAGGCAATAATACCCACTGAAAATACAGAAGTCATCAGCTAATTGCAAACTGCAGAGCTGCGTGTCTGAGCAGGCCCTGCAGAGGGCTAATATTAATCTGCAAGTACAGGTAATAATTCTGCACAATGAGCTGTGCTGTCTCCCAAGGCAAGGTGTACATTTTGCAGGTACCAGTTTGCAAACTGAGAATGCAGGCACTACTGTTTATAAATATCTCAGGTGTAACCTCACTGCAGGAGACCTGCAGAGCACCTTGAGTAGCTTATGGCACATCTTGCACAATATCTCACAAAGATCACGCACATTTCTGAGCTCTCCTTCAAGCTGCCACAGCCTGAGCGCCTTGCCCCACATACAGCAGATTTTCAAAGAAATTCAAACCCATGATTTCCCTCCCTCTCCCTCCCGAAACCAGAGAGGCACATTTTCATTTTCCCTGGAAGCGACACTTTCTCATAAGATTTTATTTTGATATGTCTTTTTGTCCTGCGATGTTTCACCACCCAGCAGCACTCTGCTCATCTGCACTTCAATGGCAGAATTCACCAGAGGTACAGGTTTAAATAGCACATCTCGAGATGGGAACAATGAAGGGGGGGGGAATGGCTCAGCCATAAATAAATAAATAAAGAAAGTCCTATCACACACTTAAAGCCAAATGCCTGCCGGGACTTAGGTTCAAAAGCACATTTGGAAACCGATCCCTTGAGAAGATATGTTTGTTACGGTGTTTGGCCTCAGGATTTAAAAGGATTTGCTTTTAAGCTGTTACTTTACTGCAAGTATGTGACTGGAGGCCTCAGGTGTGAAAGTCCTTTGATAAAGGGACCCGTGTGTGCCAGAGAGAGCGAGCGAAAAGCGTTAACGCTCCCAGGAGCGGGAAGGGGAAAGCAGGGGAAGGATGGGACAAACTACATCAAGTTTAAGGCAAGCAAATGCTTGGAATGCAAGAGGGATGAGAAGCCACAAAAGCCCTTGAACTTCTTGCTTTGCATACGAAAGTGATTGTGGAACAAACTCTCAAGGAACTGAACACCGAAGCTGCAAGAACGGTCATTTCCAGTTAATCAGGGAGAGCCCATCCGGAACCTGAGCACAAAACCCTCCATGAAATATTCTGGCTGCAAGGAACCCCAGGGTTCCTTCGCTCCAGTGCAGGATCAGCTCTGCTCAGGTCACTGGAGTCAGACAAATGTTTATCTACCTGCGCTTACAGACCTTGCAGCGTGGAGACGCTGCAGTTCCACCGCAGGAAATGTGTTCCAGTCCTTATTCTCTTTCCATCAGAAAGTGTTTCTTAATGTCTGACTTGGATGCTTTGTGCTGTTGCTGCTCCTGCTGTCTGCAGGGGATAAAGAGAAGAGCCTAATCCCTTTCTCTTTGCCAATGTTTCATGTATTTGATGATCCTTTGGTGTCTGAGCTACATCGGTGCCATCACGCTGCACTCCTCACACTGCTCTGGTTCCACCAGCAAAACTGCATCTGCTCTCTTATCACAGAATCTCTGCAGCATTTGCATTTTAGAAATCAGGTGCATCGTTTTCCCCTAACCCCAAGATAATTCTACATCGTTTCCTCAACCACTCCCATATAACAGAAACCTGTCTGGCATCCCAAAATCTGCTCTGAGAAAAGCTACAGTAAGCACAGAAATGTGCAAAACTCCCACAGCTAGCTTGGCAGTGGAATTGAGCACTGTTTATTCAGTGTATTTTCAGTGCTCCAAAATGGTTACAACTGCCAAACCTGTGGGCTGCACCTCCAGTCTGCCAGACACTGGACAGATTCATGGTGATTCAGTATCAAAAGTTTATGCTGGGTAGTACAGTAAATATATTTATTGTTTTGTTTCCACATGAAAATCCTAAAGAACATCTGAAACTAGAAGCAGGCACATGAAGAAAAAAAAAAAAAAA